>PVJS01022222.1:0-30736 GCA_004027185.1 Glis glis
AAAATAAAGTATAAAAAATAGGGCCGGGGGTGTAGCATGGAGGTAGAACGCCCCTGGGTTCAATCCCCGGTACCACAAAAAAAAAAAAGAAGTCGTGTTACATGTAATGAGTTTCTCACGGTGGGGGGAAGAAAAGTTTGTGGCATGGCAAGGCAAGATACGTAATTCAGGAGAAGGGGAAGAGAAAGGCTAGTTCAAAGACATCCATAAAATGTTCGTGCATATGAAATACAATGTAAAAGGCAACCCGAACTGCAGCTGAGTTCACTGAAATTATTTCCTCTTGGATTCATTTGTTTTATCAGCTTATTTTGGCATTTTACAAATATTCAGGGAGATTATTAATGTATCTAGCATTTGAATTTGTATTTTCTGATGCATCCTTGGGGTATAAAATGATGATCGATTAGAAGTGGTATGGACTAGTGGGAAAGTCACTAGACTGGGACCTAAGACGCTATTTGCCAATTATCTGAAATCTACAAGTCAGGTAAATCCTTCAGGCCATTTCTTCACCTCTAAAATGAATGGGCCAGACTACGTGAGGTGGGTTGATTATCAACACACAGACCAAATCCAACCAGCCATGTGTTTTTAAAAATGAATTTTTATTGGGGAATCACCATTATGTTTACATATTTTCTGTGACTGACTTCATGCTGAGGCAGCAGAATTGAGTAGTAGTAATACCTGAAACCCTATGGGCCACAAATCCTAAAGTATCTCTTTTCTTGCCCTTTGCAATAAGTAAATAAATAAACAAATAAAATGGTCTCCTGCAATTACTCCATGCTGCTAGGGGTTTCTTTAGCAAGAAAAAGTATCCTCATGCTTTCTATCTGATTGTGGCAGCCAAGATTGGCTAGAGATATCCAGGGGGAAATATGGAGAGATAATTTTTGCAACTTGGAAATTGAACCTCACAAACATTGAAAAGCCTTATTGAAAAGTTTTATTCTAAAGAAGAATCTAAAATTTGAGTTTATAAAAAAACTGTTGGAAAATATCCCCTACCACTCTCATCTGGTTCATCGAACATTTAAAAGATTAAAGGTTAAGCTGGGCGTAGTGACTCTCGCCTGTGATCCCAGTACTTGGGAGGCTGACACAGGAGAATTACAGGTTTGAGGCCAGCCTTAAGAACTTAGTGAGACACTCAGCAACTCAGCAAGACCCTGTTTCAAGGTAAAATAATAAAATAGGGCTGCAGGGGGTGTGGCTTAAAGATAGATGGCCCCTGGATTCAATCCCTAGTATAGGAAGGAAGGAAAAATTAAAGGTTAAATGTTAAAACTAATTAAAAGGGATAAAAAGATTTACCAAGTAACTCCTGGATGAAATGATTTTCTGGTCCCTACCCTTCTATAATATTGGTGCTCTATGATTAGTTAGGTGCTGTTATTTTATGCAGAAATAGTTTTTCACCAAAAAAAGAGAGTTACTCAGATCAAAGAAGAGGACAGTTCCCTTCAGCTGATTAGGTGCTTAAGATGGATTCATAGGAAAGAGATTCATAAGTAAGAAAACAACTATAGATTCTGGCTCTGACATCTGCTACTACCTTTTTTGGGGGGGAGGGGGATTGGGATTACTGCCTTAGAGTCAGCCTCCTCGGTAGTACAGGAATGTCCCTGTGTTTGGATAAAGCAGGAAGCAGGGCAAGTTTTTCCTGTTGCCTGCATACACATTGACTTGTGGAATCTGAGACAGTTGGCAAATATCTTAGGAGTACCTATGGATTGCCCTGAACTCCACTTGTCCCCTGAGTGAGGCTCTCTGTCCAACAACACTTCTTGAATGCAATCACTTTCTTCTGAGCCCATCACTCACATAGTTGGGAGACACTAATAGAATTGTACATTTCCTTTCTCAAGAAGCTTGGAGTCATATGAAGTGGGTAGGAAGGGGAAGGGGACCAGAACCTAAACACATGAGCTCCCCTGCACAGTCATGGATGTGCATACCCATTGCCACCCTGAAGTACACACACATGCACCCAGGTACCCAGTTTATCAGGTGGGAATGAATTATGATGGTGCATGATACTAAGTGGCATCAATTTAAACATCTTGGGCAGTGAAGTTTGTGTATTTATTTATTTATTTATTTATTTTTGGCACTGGGGATTGAACCCAGGGGCATTCTACCTCCGAGCTACACCCCTAGCCCTATTTTTTATTCTTTATTTTTAAACAGGGTCTCGCCAAGTTGCAAATGGCTTCACTAAGTAGCTGAGGCTGGCCGTGAACCTGCGGTCCTCCTGTCTCAGCCTCCTAAGTACTGGGATTATAAGCGTATGCCACCACGCCCGGCATGAAGTTTATTTTATAATAAGCAAAAGGAAAATAGCATAGTTAGCATGGAGCACCATATAAGTTAGATTAAAAATAGCAGGTGGGCAAGTCCTGTAAGGTTTTTGTTGTTATTGTTTAAAAATGGGCAGGTGAGCTGAAATCCAGCAGAAGATAAAGGAGCTTGGGAAAGGATAGAAACATTAAAAAACAGGAGTAAAATAAAGGCAAGATCAGAAGAGAAAAGTAGGGAATGGAGAAAGAAGTAAAGAAACCACTGGAGCAAGTCAATGAAATAAAAATGCCCATTTATATCCCAAACCTATTTTTATTTTGAATATAGGTTTAATAACTAGTTACCGCTTGGGATTTAAGTCTTCACTTTCCTCTTTCTTTCTCTCTCTCTTTCTTTTTCTTTCTTGCAGTTTGATTATTATTTGTTCTGACATCAGTGGAATTAAGTGGATGACTTAATTCCAAGGGTTGCTGAAAGGTCCTGGATTTTTATTTGGCTGGTAATAGTCCCATGGTGCTAATCTGTGTTCTTCCTTCCAAGGTGGATCGTATGTCTTTCCCGTGTGGCTGCACTAAAGAAGGATGTAGTAACACAGCAGGTAGAATTGAATTTAATCCTATCCGTGTCCGGACTCACTTTTTGCACACAATAATGAAACTTGAACTCGAGAAAAACCGAGAGCAGCAAATCTCCACGCTGAACGGCTGCCATGGTGAGATAAGCGCTCACAGTAGTTCCATGGGCCCTGTCGCTCACTCCGTAGAATATTCCATCGCAGACAATTTTGAGATTGAAACTGAGCCTCAGGCTGCAGTGCTGCACCTGCAGTCTGCTGAGGACTTAGATTGCCAAGGAGAGGAGGATGAAGAGGAGGAGGATGGCAGCAGCTTTTGCAGTGGGGTCACCGATTCCAGCACACAAAGTCTGGCACCTAGTGAGTCCGAAGAGGAGGAGGAGGAGGGAGAAGAGGAGGAAGAGGAGGAGGATGATGATGATGATAAAGGAGACAGCTTCGTGGAAGGTCTGGGCACTCATGCTGGGGTTATCCCTCTTCCTTCGGTCCTTTGCTATTCGGATGGTACTGCTGTTCACGAAAGCCATGCGAAAAATCCTTCTTTTTATGCCAATTCTTCCACCCTGTATTACCAAATAGATAGCCACATCCCAGGAACTCCTAGCCAGATCGCTGACAACTATTCTGAAAGAGATACTGTCAAAAACGGTACCCTTTCGCTGGTGCCTTACACCATGACCCCAGAGCAATTTGTTGACTATGCCCGACAAGCAGAAGAGGCCTACGGTGCCCCCCACTACCCAGCTGCCAACCCCTCTGTAATCGTTTGCTGCTCCTCTTCCGAAAATGATAGTGGGGTGCCCTGCAATAGCTTATATCCGGAACACAGGTCCAATCACCCTCAAGTGGAATTTCACTCATACTTGAAAGGCCCTTCCCAGGAAGGGTTTGTCTCCGCATTGAATGGTGACAGTCACATTTCAGAGCATCCTGCTGAAAGTTCTTTGAGCCTTGCAGAAAAGAGCAGATTGCACGAAGAGTGCATCAAATCGCCTGTGGTCGAGACTGTCCCTGTTTAGTAGCTGAAATTATTCTATTATAGGACCAACTCTCCTCCTATTTAAGGCACTGTATTGGATTGGATTGGATTTCCTGGGCTCATGGTTGTTCAAACTGAAGATCAAGAAAACTTGGACTGCAACTAATCTTCCAGACTGTATTTCGTTTTCTCCTTTCTAGCTACATGACTGTGGCATTGCACAAATACAGTCACTATGGAGATTTTAAAAGATTTCTGACTGTTTTGATAGAAAAAAACTAAATTTTAAAAATGCATATCTCACAGTTGCCTACCTATCAAACTGTGTGAAACCTGCCACGCTGTGCAGATCAGAGCTCCACGTGTTGGATTATCGGGCCTGTGCAAGATTGTGAACTGAGACTGGAAAGTAATCAGATTTAGAGTCCTAATTTTCGATATATCTGAAGATGATGGTGACTTTTTAATGCAAAAGTAATTATTGTAAGAAAAAGATTTAATTGTTTCATGTGTATTTTATTTACGGTAGTTTAGAAGTCATGTTTCAATGACAATGAACAGCAGCATGTTCATTCAAGCTGAAGACGCATAGCTAGCACCACAGAGCATGCCCACACGGATTGCATCTGGAACCCACTCACGTTTTTTACGATCCCGACTGATCAGATTTGCAAATACTTTCTTAAGGGTGAAATAGGCCTATTTTTGCTATTTTGGACAAATAAATGAGTCTATATGTGCAGGTCCTTACACAGTTTTCTCTAAAGTTAAGAGTTAGGACAATCCTCTGGGGAGGGTTCAGTTCACTGCCTCCCTCAGCTGACTCCCGGGGTGGAGATAGAAGGAATTGCCTTTCTTTTCTAAACAGCATCATCTTGGTTCTTAGCTTGGACAGCACCTTTAAACTCTACTATCCCCTACATCAAAATGCACTTTAGTGCCCCTTCACGGTTCCTCGTGTGGGGTGGGGACTGAGAACTCTTTGAGAAAATTTTTTAATTAAAACAAAACTGTAACTATTCTAAGGGTTATACAATTAATATAGAGGAATCATCCAATGATACTTACGAAGGAAAAATGATTTGTTTTCCTTCGCCATTCTGAGGACCTAACTCGGTAAACACAGAGGAGGCTGAGGAAACGGAAGAGATGACCTCAGCAGCCGGCCTTTTCTACAGCGTGATCAATCTATCTCTACAAACTCAGTGTACAGTGGGATTTCCACTTAGTGACTAGCTGATCGGAGGGGGGCCTCTACCCAAATACTCAACTAGGCCTTACTTTTCTGAAACATTTTGATTTGTCTTGCCTGGGACAGTTAGTGGAACAGTCCAGAATGCATTGAATACTCTCTAATTACCTCACGTTCTCTTCTTGAAGGGAACAGATAGAAATAAAACATGCACTCCCCACCTTTAGATTATCTGCACTTGGCTCATCGGAGGACTTCTAGGAACCCCTTTTTCGTGTAATTAATTTAGGTAACTAAATAGCTTGTTCTACCTTTTTATTTTTCCAATGCAATATGACCATGCTAAATTTCACATTTTTAATCTTTTCTATTGTTACATCATTTCACATAATTTATGCCTATTTGAAACGTGGACATGGCTTGCTCTTCGGTGACTGCATCGCAACTTATTTTTCATGTCTTTTAGACTTGGGTATTTAGAAATATGGATATAAATATATTGTAGATATCGATTCCTTAAAATACTATTTTATTTCATGGAACTTTAAAATGCTTGATTTAGAGAAAGTCCTCCAATGGAAAAAGTTCCTACTAGAACTTGATGTGGGGAAAACATGTTTTCTTGGCAGCTCTTCCACTGTGCAGTTGGTTCCTGCCCCTTCCCTACCCCACCTCTGGGCCAAATTTACAGCCACTAATGTTAACATTGAAGGAACTTTGGGTTTGTGATGATATAGGTGGCAATAATGAGGGGAGGGATGTTCCTCTTGAATGATTAGTCAGGGTAATCAGATGAGAGGTCTGCTCAAATGTGGGTACTATATCCTGATTCATCTGCAAAATTACAATTGTTAGTGTTTGATCTCCAATTTCTTTTCCCCTACCAATGCAATCTAAAGAGCACAGGCCCAAAGAGAAAATGACAAAAGGCTACTGTTTCTTCACTGAAGTGCATGGAAGAATCATGGGTTTCATATTTGTTGGATACTTACAAGCTCTAGAAGCATCTGCATATACAAAGGAAAAGGACTCTGAGGATACTCTCCAAATACCAAGGTAGTGGGAGAAGAGCAGCTCTGGCTAGGGCAGAGCTGAGGAGTAGAATGACAGTCCAGTTTCTGAATAGATAGATATTTTAACTTTAGCTCAGCTTTGTTTTCACAAGAAGGTTAGCTTTTTATGTTTGGCCAGGTCTCTGTTTTGTAGCTTTGTTTCCAAGAGGATGCCTACAAAAACCAAGCTACCCCATCCTACCCAATTGGTGTAGAAAGTCACTACCCTACTAAAAAGAACTAGCCATCCAACCATGACAACCTTCATTCCAAATTTTCAAATGCCTAAGTAACCCCTAACATCTTCCACTATGTATGTATGTACATATATATATATATATATATGAACATATTTTTTAAAAATCCCATCCCATACACTGTACCTAAGTCACACACACACACACACACACACACACACACACACACACACAGCAAGCATACCACACACTAAAGAATGCGTACTGAGTTTTCCTACCCTAGAATCTGGTTGGGTTTTATAATCTAAAAATGTGGTCTTGAAAAGAAGATAATTTTTAAAGCTATAGTTTGAGAATACTGGGTCAAAACTGTAAATAATACTAATGATGGAATAATTTCATTGCTACTTCCTTTCCCAGAAAAGCAGAGAGAGCACAGTGTTCCATCTGAAATTTTTATCCCCATTAATAGCCCTCTATTCAACAAAAACTGCCCACATGCCAGGAAAGTGCTACAGTTATTCTAGGCTTTTATAAAGGGGGATCAAGTTAGCTGCAGCCAGTTGGGATATTTAAGATCTTTGTACCAAGAAACAATGACCTGACCCACAGCTGTTGTATTGCCCCATAGTCTATCTAACCAAATTAGAGTCTTTTTTGATACCCAGTTTTTCAGTCATTCACCATCAATTGCAAAGTTTCCTGCCCAGGCTCTGTTGTTTTAGCACCAGCCTTATACCTTTAAATGGGACTTAATTCCCAGTTATAATCCTGGACAAATTGATTTGCAAGTCAAGTGACTGAGCAGCTTGCATCTCCTTTGTTATTCTTGATTTCCTTTGGGGGAAAGAAGTCAAAGAGAGAGTTTTACTTAAGTTTTCCTCCCCATGGCTTGATCGTCAATTATTAAGACATAGGAGGTAAAATCTATTTGTCTCATAGCTTTTGGTTGACTGAATAACGTAGTTACTTTTTGTAGGCCCGTTTTTTTTATGATGAATTATATTTTTCCCAGTGTCCCAACCACATATAAAATGTGAAATCAGTATTTCTTCACTTAATCAAGAAGCAAAGAGATTATGTTAAGGGATTATGTTCTTTGAGATTGTGCATTCTAACAGATGACTTCTAAGCAAAAATCTGTTTTAGTTTTCATTAAGCAGGAAAACATATGATTTATTTCCTATAAATTGATAGGTCACTGTTTTTTATTTTTTATATTTTTGTACAAGTTTATAACCCTTTGGTATTAATACTCAGAACTTACTAAGTATCTGTGTGTTTCAACACATATCTATTCAGCACCTGCAAAGTAGAGCAACTGTCCTAGTAGCAAAAATATTGGGGGTAAACTACAAATTCTAAGGGCTGATAATGATGAAAGGTGACATGAAATAATCAAGCCCACTCAAGTCATTTTAATATATAATTGTATGATGTGATATTAGAAAAACTGACATCAATTATTTTCCAATTATATGCAAACCACAACTAAAAGAATGCTTTTTTTCCCCCTAAATTAATGGAACTCTCTGGATCCTCCTTCCCTCTCCCCCCATCTGAAATTTATGAATTAAATCTGGACATAGTTTGGACTAAACCAAGAGATTTTCAGCTAATCACTTCTTCAGTGTAGACTTATATAAATGATACTAAATTTATATCTATAAATTCCCACCACAGTTTCAAAGGGGGTATAACTCATGCATAACCCAGGAAACACTTCAGGAAATTTTTGAAACAAAATGTGAAACACAATCACTCTATGTCTACTTATAAACATGCTATCAAAATAGTAAAACCCTGTTCTAAGTTCTTTTTTTTCTTTTGCCATACCAGAGATTGAACCCAGGAGCATTCTACCTCCGAGCTACACCTCCAGCCCTATTTTTTATACTTTATTTTGAAACCGGGTCTCATGACGTTGCAGAGGGCCTCACTAAGTAGCTGAGGCTGGCCACGAACCTGGATCCTCCTGTCTCAGCCTCCCAAGTACTGGGATTACAAGCATGCGCCGCCATGCCCGGCCTGTTCTAAGTTCTAAAGGCATCACTTTGAAGCAGATAGAAAAAGAGAGGCCACCCCTCACTCTTATCCTGGAGTTAAAAAAAATCACAAAATTAGCAGGAGGAAAACTGATATCTTCAGAAATCAAAAGAGGATACTTTTTTAAAAAGATGCCATGAATTCCTTTATTTCTGCTATTTAACTTAACAAAATATAACTTTAAAATGGCATCTGCTACTTAATCTCTCAAAGACAGTTTACAATCATTATAGTCAACGCATAAAGTGCCAAGCCTAAATGGAAAACACCTTTATGCTTTCAAAGGCAAGACTAGATTGTAATTTGAAATTGAATCTGTTGTATACTTACCATGACAAAAACCTAAATTTGTCTTCTTTTTTTGTACTGGGGATTGAACCCAGGGGCATTCTACCTCTGAGCTACACCCCAAGCTCTTTTTATTTTTTATTCTGAAACAGGGTCTTGCTGCTCCCTAAATTGCTGAGGCTGGCCTCAAACCTATGATCCTCCTGTCTCAGCCTCACAAGTACTGGTATTACAGGCATGTTCCACCATGCCCAGTTCAAATTTGCTACTTCTGATTGCATCCTTTTACTGCGATCTGCTAGCTTGTGCTGGAGCAACTTAAATGCCTAAGCTAAAATATCAGCGCTTTGCACAGAGAGAGCAGTTCATCGGGTGTTTTCTGTGGCATTAAAGAATTTAATTGACTGAATACCAGCAATTGGAAAACTCACTAGAATTACAAAAGTATCAGAATGGGGGTGACAATGGCATATAAACATAAGAAGATGTTTCTTAGGAACTGTAAAAAAGTTTCAGTAGAACTGGATTAGGTTTTATTACACTAAAAAGTTCACCAGTGGCCAGCAGCCTGAAACCTAGAAGGGGCAGTTACCATGCGGCCATCCTCGGCTCCAGCTGGTGCTCATATCTGCTGACCAAGATCTACACCAATTATATTGTATGTTATTTATTTCATTTGATGCTTTAGAAAATAAAAACAGGCCTACACTATTATAAAGAAATCAGTTTAAAGAAATTTAAACACATTTTATATTACAATGACTGATCAATGATTTGCATTGTCAAAAGTAAGGAATTTGGAAATAAAAGTGCTCTTTAATATTTTACCTGTCAAAACTACTCAATGTGACTCTTTAAAACAGTCACCTCTAGCCTTTACAATGACTTCTCTTGTAGTTTTTCAAGCTATGAAACCTACTTCCTAAACAATGTAGTTTTGTTATTTCCTTCCTTCCTTCCTTCCTTCCTTCCTTCCTTCCTTCCTTCCTTCGTCCTTCGTTCCCTCCCTCCCTTCTTTTCTTTCTTTCTCTTTTGCTTTTGTTTTTGCTTTTGTTTTGTTTTTGTACTGAGGATGGAACCTAAGGGTGTCCTACCTCTGAGATACACCCAAGACCTATTTTATTAGGGTCTTGCTAAATTGCCAAGGCTGGTCTCAAACTTGGGATCCTCCTATCTCAGCCTCCTAAGTACTGGAAATATAAGTGTGGGCCTCCATACCCAGCTGTTACTTTCATTCTTATCAAAAATTTAAAACCAAAATCTTGATATTACCTGGGCTTTACCTGATGGTCAGTCCTGGGGCTAGTCTACCTATGTACTAGCTGGCATTCCTTGGGTTTTATATTCTGAGAATGGCAAGTCAGAATGGTGGAAAGCAGTAGAGTGTATACAACCAGATTCACAGCCTAAACCAGCAGGTCTTTTCAGTTCATTTTCATGTGTAGATTTTTAAAAATCATATTAACATACATCCTGGAATTTTAGTTAATCCAGATACTTGTTACATCCATAGGAAATGAAATTATCTCAACGATTTAAGCCACGTTGCTAATTACTTTCTTTCACTTGTGATAAATAGATCACTGTCAAGGGCGATTACTTTTTATTCGATCCTTACCCTTGCTTATAATTCAAGGAAACTCAACTCTACTGTGTTATTTTATTTTGTCTCTCCCAAAAGTTTCTGGCAAGACTAAAGTTTTAAAGGAATCCGAATCTATTTTAAGCACTATTTGAATTCAACATGCTAATTATGTAATACCTTCTTGCATTACCCAGTACCATGTTGATCCTAAAGTCAGTTCATTAATTCTCATTTTAGTAACATATGTAAGGCCGTTTAAACATTTTTAAGATAATGTATATTAATTAGGAAGATTTAGGAGGAGGCAAATTTATGGTAGAAATCAGCTTTGTTTTATTGAAGTTAATTTTTGTGTCTTGACTAATTTTAGATGTAATCTTGAACTAACTTCACAGTTAGATTTTTTTTTCCTTTCTCTTTTGACCTTTCCCTAGTATTTTTTATCTGGCATGGGATTATCCTTAGAAGATATTTATTAATGATTCTTTGGAGGAAAGTGACTAAAAAGTGTCTCTAAAAATTATCTAGGCGTGTCTATCCTCAGAGCTATGCACCAAACACTACTGACACACAAGGCCACTCACCCTTATGTCTGGGCCGTGTCCTCTAAAATGGTTTTGTTATTTCCATATATGAGAAATATAAAAAGAGTTTGAAAGTTCTAGCCTTGTAGCTAGATCCAATTTTATTTAACTCCTCCTTTTTTATGTTGGCCACTAAGCTTTTCCCCTTTAGCCTTAAGAAAGCCAGTGCTATTTAAAGCAAATTCAAATACTATATATATATATATATATATATATATATAATGTTGGAAGTTTATTTAAATAGGAAAGAAAAGGAAGGAATCAAATCCAAATCTGAATTCTACTAAAGAGGAAAAACCTGAATATTTACACCTAAAAATAAATTGCTGCCCTTTTTTTTTCAAATGTAGTGTTTATCCTCAAGTAATTTAATGGTACCCAGATGATATCTAAACTTGATAGATTTTAAAATTTAATAATTGGGAAAGTCATTTTGACTATAACACAATCGAACAGGGTCCACTGCCAAAGGTTACTGTCTGAACTCTAATTTATTAGGCAGTAGCCATGCCAAATGGCTATCTCAGAATGGTTTAATCATTTAATCATTTTAAAGATACTCACAATGACCAACTGTGTGTAAATAATGAGAAAAGTTTGAGATTCTTTTTTATTCTTCAAATTTTATAGTCCTGAGACCAGAAGAGATCTTAGAGGTTATAAGGCTCATCCATCTACCTCCAGGGAGGACTGTCATTCAGGCATGCCCAACAGGATAGATACCCATCTATTCTTAACATCTCTGGGGAAGGTGGTTTCCTTGGTAACACAATCCAGCTCTTTTAGGTTTTCTCACAATAAGGAAATATCTTGGCCAGTCTTTGTGTGCTAGGCACCTGGCAACAGTTGTGGTAATTTGGGCCTTTGTACTAGGAGATTCAAAGGAAGTTGGGTTTCCCCCTATGTTTGATAATTCTTACATATGATGATTCCATAAGTCTAAGAAGTCATATTTTTAAAGAAAGATGTAGGTACTCAGACAATGTTCAGTAATGTGACCTGCTTTTGACAAATGTGGCTATAGTCATTTTTTAATCCATTTATTTTTGTTAGTGTGGTTTTTTTTTTTTTAATTGCTGTTGTATCAGGAAGTAATGTCAGGACAAGTGACTATTTCAGATCCCCAGCGATAAATATCAGAATGGGAAGCAAGTGACTCAACATTTAAACTGTTACCATTACAAAAAAAGAAAGCATTTTCTACATTTTTGCTTCTAAATAATACCTTCTCATTAATCTTTCTGTATCCTAAAATGACAACAAGAATCTAAAGTTTTTCCACTCCTTCTGGAGAGGATGTAACTAGCTGTGAAGAATCTAATCTGGAATAAGATGACTCCAGAAAATCACTCCGCCACCATTTGATCCCAGCCTTTGTCCTCCTATTATTTAAACAATGGTTGCTTGCTTTCTCAGGGATCAGGAAAATGATTTAAAATTTGTCATCCTGACAAGGCCTGAAAGGGAAGGGAGGAGTCCTGGAGAAGGGTGATTATTTTTTTTTTGTCTGATTACATCACTTGACCCAGACACTCCCTGCAGCTTTCAGAGCCTTTTCTATTTGCTCAGAGTTGACACCAACTCAGAGGAAGAACTAACCAGAAGACGAGGAGCACCCCAAAACCGATGTCTCCTTTTTCCATGGGATTTTTTCAGTCTAAGTACAGCTGCTTATCTCCCCCGACTCGGATGCTCTTGTGAAATGACAGCCACATCGATGTGGCTGCTCCCCACAAATAACACTTTGGGGAAAGTACCTTCATTCTTTTTAAATGCTGTAGAATGCTCATGTAAAGAATGGTGAATAAAATTTGGCCCATGTTTTAATCGACTCTAGGCACCTCTATGGAAATAAGTCTGAGGCGTAGTTTGTGAAACATGTTTCAAAAGTGTTTGATGTATAATAAATGCTAGACATTTACAGTACAGAAATAGTAAAAAAAAAAGAAAAAAGAAAAAAAAGAAATTTAAACCTGTAGATTACAATTCTGTTCCTAAGAACCTCAGCCTTTATTGTGTCTTAGTAAAGCTGATCTGCTTTCTTTTCAGTTTATTGCATTTCTGGTGTAATAGCCTCTTAAGATAGAACTATTAATACATATGTACTGGTTAATGCCTGTTAATGCAGAAAATGGCACTTTGTTATCTCAGTGTGTTTCCCCTCAATGTCACAGGGTATATCAATTTGATAGAAAGGTCATTTGACATTGATCAAAAATACATTTTCCCCATTTAAAATATATTTGTATAATTGGTTGCATAGGTAAATGTCACTTTTTGCAGTGTCTTGCTCATAGTCTTAGACATCCACATTCCAGCTGCTGTAGCAATTTGGTACATTTGCAAATTCTGGTGAAATCTAGTGAGCTGAATGTATTGGTAGAGCAAATGATCCAAAGGACTTGGGTGTTATTCTCCTGTCTCTGTTGAACCATTCAGACATTAGAAATGGTCCTTACACAAGGGAAGTCTTTTGAGAGTATTTGTTTTATTTTATTTTATTTCTGTTTGATGCTGAAAAAAAAGTTGTAATTTTAAAAACTCACAAAATCCACTGCACTGTAAAGTATATTTTAACATTATGATCAATTTTCTTTCAATTGATATTTAGTATTACTTTTGCTCAACATCCATAGCACTCCAATGGGTATTTAATTACTGTTATGTTCAATCTAATAACTTATAAAGGTTGAAAGGGAAGAAAATCAAACTGTAATCCATACATACAGTCATTTTACACTAAGACGTCATATTGTATGTCGCACAGTTTCTAGATTGATTTCTCTTGTGTATAAGTTATAACATCAAAGATGCCAAAGGGTATATAAAATAAGCTACAATAATATTCAACAAAAATTAATCTGGACCTTATGTTGGAATAATTTATTCATATTAGCTGTAGTCTTCTGTATTTATATTTTCAGTATTTATTATGAATGACATGGAAATTTGTGTATTTATTGTGGCTTTTTATTGCAGTGTGTATATATATATATTACAAATAAGCATTTTAAGTCTTCTCATTAAGTTTCTTTTATTAGTGGCACTGTATTATGCTGTACTTTTTATTATATATTGTACAATATCTTGTCCATTTGTTTGCAGCAGAGTAAAACCGGTTTCTAAGTTGTATCTACTGGTGCACTTTTGTTCATTTTGTGTGAAACCTTTGTTCGTATATCTTGAGCTACAATCCCCTACACCCTCTGTCTGTCACAGCACAAGAAAGAATACCTCCCTCCCTCCCTCCCTCCCTGTAGCAGATAACACTTTTTAAAAAGTTGTGTGTGAAGCCAGTTTCTTCAGAATGGCTCATTACATTACCATTTCAAAGATGTGTTATCTTTGTTATGATTGATCCCTAAGTGGAGATGTTTACAACACTTTTCTTTCTCAGCCTTTCAATCCATTCATCAAGTAATGATGTGTAAACAAACATGAGGGCCAAAGGGGAACTCTATGTAAATGAAATTTCAGAGGATAGTTTACAAAGACAAATCCACTCTCTTGTAAGTTGTTTCCTTTAATTCATCTACTTGGTACTTTTGGCTTTGCTTAAGGCAGAATATGTGCCCATCTGTTTGAAGATGTGTTAAGATAGCCCAAACTTACTTTTATTCATGGTAGAATGAAGAGAAAAGAAACTGCATTCATCTTAATCTTCTACCATATGCAGGACATTGTCTTACATCTGGAGACTGGATCTGTATTTTTGAAAGTTAAATAATAACAATATGGGGTTGTCTGATTAGCCTAAAACTCAAATTTGATTATGCAACTCACTTAAAAATCTTCTGCAGTGTTCTTTTCTCACTGCCAACAAAATAAAATCCAAATTCTTTGGACTGCCTTATAACATCACCTTAGATCTGGATATAACCAACTTTTCCAGTCTTTTTGCTCATGAAACTGCCCTTCTTTACCTCCCATATCTCCCTTTACCCACAAGATAGATTACTTAGATTTTATCCACTATTCACCTTTTTCCTGCTTCTGGTCAGACTATCACCCCCCACACAAACCATCCTGATAGCATAGTTCTAATGAGTATTGACTTATTTTTCAAGAGAAAGCTCAAAATATCCTTCCTGTTGCTTTTCTGGTTCTCCTAAAAATGGATTACCTGATATTTTATGCCCAATGCAGACATTTTTAGAGCCTCTTAAGTCTCATTACGCACATTTATTTATGTATCTATTCCCTCCTCAGAACCACCTGAAATCAGAAAACTAGTCTCATTACTCTCCATGTTCTCAGCATCCAGACAGTTTGGGAAGATGGAAACACCATGGTGAAACTCTTCCTCGTAGCTATTGCAGTCATTATTCATTCAAAAAAAGGGGGGGGGGGACAATAGCAGTAGAACCTACTCTGATTAGAACACTGTGCTAGAGAATGAGGCACAAAGGGGAGAAACAGCCATGTCCCTCCAGACAAGTAAGCATAGGGCAGGTAATTATGACAGATGAAAGGTCAACTTTTTGAAGGCCTGTTAACATGTGAGAGATCAAAGGTAACAAGATTTTCAACCTAAAATACTCTAGGTGGAATATGGAGCTTGACCCTACAGACAGGCATTATTAACAAATTAAAATGTTATAAAAGGAAGACGTATTCCTTTTGGACAGGCTGAACTGATGCTGGAACACACAATGAAAACATGGACAGAAGGAGATGTGATTCTAGAGTTTGGATAAGGATATAAGTTTTGGAGTGAGGGTTTTAAGAGGTCAATATACCTAGGGAGAAGACGATAACAGAGAGGACTGAAGCTTTAGAAAGGCTAGTGTTGCTAGGTGGAGTTTAGCCTGCAGGATTTTCATTAGGCATCAGTACCAGTGAAGGCTAATGGGAGGAAGCATTTTAGGTAAAGGGAGAAACTGACTTGTGATGCAGGCACAACAGAGCTCCAGCCAGGCCAACCCCACAGGATGCTCTGGAGCATGAGGGCTCCTGTGGGTTGTCCCCTGGTGGGCTGAAGTGGCTGGGCCTTTATGCCACCTCACAATCAGTCATTGGATGCACTACAACCCACAAAAGGAGGGCTCTTGGGTGAATTGGCACTCTATTGTGGAGGAAAAACTTGCAAAGAGCAGAAAGCGGGAGGATGTTTGTGGATAGTAGTCTCAGAAGGGTGGCAACTGGTTGGGTGTGGTGGCACATGCCTATAATCCCAGCACTTGGGAGGCTGAGACAGGGGGATCTCAGATTTGAGGCCAGACCCAGCAACTTAGTGAAACTCTCAACAACCTAGAGAGATCCTGTTCAAAACAAAAACTAAAAAGGATTGGGGGTGTAGCTCGAAGGTAAAATGTCCCTGGGTTCAATTCTCAGTACCAAAAAATTTTTAAAAAGAGAAATGCAACAACTCCTTCCTCACAGGAGATTCTTGGGATGTAGAACAGCTCTGTCGTCCACATCCATCCCTCAGATCCATGTTGTATTGGACAGGGTTCACTAGATTAACAGAATTCACAGAATGAGTATATTTGAAAAAGGGATTTATCAGATGGGCTTACAGTTTGAAGCAATGTAGTCCCAGGTTCTGACTGCACGTGGAGAGTCAGAGGAACCAGTAGCTGGTCGAACAGTCTAAGAGCTGGAGTCTTAGGATCAGAGCAACCACTAATTCAGTCCCAGTCCAAGACGTGAAGATCAGGAAGCTCTTTCGGAGAAACGATGGTGAAGTTTCAGTTTGAAGGGCTGGAGGCCGAGAAGATCAAGAAGCTCTTCAGAGAACGGTGAAGCCGGCGGCCGACGATCTCAGGAGAGAGCAGATGCGTTTTCCTTGGAAAGACTCGCACGCACTCTACGCGGCTTCTCCCTCTTTTATCTAAGTCCGCACCTATCAGAATCCTGCTGCCTACATTCAGGGCAGGACTTTCTGTTTAATCTGCTGTTACACACCCAAAATCACATAATCTTGGGTGTGTCATGATCAGGTCAAGTTGACAACCTAGATTGACTATTACAGATGTCTTCAATTTCAGGGAATAGCCTCTCCATGGTCCTGGCAGGCTTCTGTTCTTGGGGAAGACATAGAAAAGCAGGATTAGAATAAACTACAGCCCCTGCCACTCTAGCTGTTCTAGAACCACAATTGGTACAGTCATCTACCTCTGTCACTACTGATTCTACATCCTCCTCAGCTTCAGCCATCATCTAAGCTCATCTTAAGGGCTTACTTGGTAGTATGATCCAGACCCAAGAGGCACCTATGTGAATATTCCTTCCTACTCCCGTTATATAATAGCAGACCCATCTCTTTCTGATGACCAAGGTCTACCAAAATGGTGACTCTTCACCTTGCCTAAAAGGCCTAGGCAGAAGCAATGGCTGAAGATAGATGAGGCTCTTTAGCACCCTGATAAAAGTGTGTTCCCTTTGGGAACTGGGACCTTTAAGCTTGCAGAGCCTCTACAGTTGTGGGATCAGAAGTACATTTTTCCCAGTAGGTCATGTTGAGAGAGCCACTCCTGCTTCTACTCCATGGTTCCTGAATTCATGTGTTCTGTTTTTCTTTTCCATTTTTGGGGGGTGAGGGAGGTTACTGGGGATTGAACCCAGGTCCAGTCTACCTCTTTTTACTTTTTACCCTATCCCTTTTTACTTTTTGTTTTGAAACAAGGTGTCGTTAGGTTGCTCAGAATCTCGATACATTGTTGAGGCTGTCCTCAAACCCATAACCCTCTGTTTCAGCCTCCCAAGTACTGGGATTACAGGCATGTGCCTCCATGCCTGGTTTCATGTGTTCTTCATACTTGGAACACACATTGTACCTCAGTATTTGAGGCAGATTCATTCCAGGATCCCCACAGACACCAAAATTGGTGGCTGTTCAAGTCCTTTGTATAAATTGGAGTAGTATTTGCACATCTTCCCATATGTTCTAAATTATCTCTAGATTATTTACGATACCTAACACAATGTAAATATTATGTGAGCAGGTGGTATACTGCATTGTTTGGGAAATAATGACAAGAAAAAAAAGTCTGTCCATGTTCAGCACAGATATAATATTTTTCAAATATTTTTGATCCATAATTGTTGAATTCATGGATTTAGAATGTGCAGATATAGAGGGCTGACTATGGCTCGGCGTGGTGGCACACACCTGTAATCCCAGCGCTTGGGAGGCTGAGATAGGAGGATCGCGGCCATCCTCGTCGAGACTCTCAGCAACTTAGAGGGCTGACTATATTACTATATAAAGGTTCCTGAGGATGGTACCTCATTCTTGCAGAGTATTACCACTGAACTTGGACTTGTATGGCAGCTTCCATAGGCCAGCCTACACTCCGTCAGAACTGTAGCTTTGAAGCCTGTGATGTGACCAGCAGCTCTCATGGTAATATGTTTACATCCACACCCCTTTTCCTGTAAATTAGTTCACCTGCTCTGATATGATACTACATGGGATTCCATATGGATAGATCAAATACACAGTGAGTCTTTTAATAATGGTGTTATTGAGACCCTTCAGGTAAGAAAAGTAAACTTCTACTTGCAATATATGTCTATTATTATTTAAAAACAAAAATAAAACTAAAAAAGCTCTGGTCCTTCTGGGAGAGAAGGAATCAATCTGCCAAGTGTCTGGTTAGACTCTGGAAGAACAGTGCTAAATCAAGGGCTTGACATCAGTCTCTGTAGCTCAATATCTGTACAATGGCAGCAATGGGAGGGAGCCCTTATCACCCTAGAGGGGGGTCACAGTCACAGGTCCAGATAAAATCTTCATGTCCACCTCCGACACCATATGCCTGTCACCGCAGCCCTGAGGTTACCAATGGCTGAGGCTGGCTACTGCCGGCTGGGCAAATTATTCTGTCTATATCAATACTCTCCAAAATAATAATGATAATGTGATCCACAACTGTGGACTGCATATGAAATTTAAAAATTTTTCATAGCCACATTAAAAGAATAAAATTGAAATTGATTTAATAATATATTTATTTAACATAATATATGAAAATTCAACATGTAACCAACATAAAAAGTATTAATAATGTTTTGCGTTTTTTTGCACTACTAAGTCTTTGAAATCTGATGTGTATTTTATAATTCTAGCACATTTCAATCGGAGCAGCCACGCGTGCCTCGTGGATACTCTATTGGATATGCAGGTCGTACTGCTATGCATCTTCTGTGGTGGGTGCTCTCTGATAAGTACTGACATGTGATACAAAGATATTTACTCTTTGTGCCCACTCCGACATGTCCATCCACAAACTAGTAAAAGACCTCCTTTCCCCCAGACATCTAGTCCCTCTCCTTTCAGGTCTTTAACAAGTCAGCCAGGCCATTCACCTCTGCCCCATGAGTCCATATCCAGTATATTGTAAAAGAGCCACTTCACCTTCCACACAAAAAGCATGATCAGATGTGTACCACCAAACCTTTATTTTAAGGTCTTTCCCTAGCCACTGCCTTTCGAAGCTGCTCTTGAATAAGGCCGATGTCCATTTTTGGTTCACATTGTATCCAGCTCATCCATAAACCATATCCAAAATTGTTCCTCCTCCATCAGTTGGTCATAAAGAATCCTCCATTTGCAGTGAGGTGTGAGCTGAGGGAGAGCGAGGTGTTGGTGCAGTAAGAGTGAATGGAAGGTAGGGCTACTGGCTCGTGTGCCTGCCTTGTGCCTTACTGTCCTGTTCATGCTTAATCCTAATTTTCTGCTTCTAGAATATATCTTACAAGGCACTGCAGCTAGCCCAGCCTTTTCCTTTGACTTAGTGGTTTTGTTAGAAATAAAGATGTGAAAGAGTTAAGACAAGTGAAAAGTCTTCAAATTAGGGTTTTTTTTAAAATGAACATATATATTTACCAGAAGAAGATTTGTCTTTCCTGATACTCACACCCCATGTGGAGTACCGAGTTCATTCTGGTTACTGCAGTTTAAGAGAAATACTTCTTACTGTATTATAGCAGTATTTAACTCTTACTGTAACAGTCATAAGTTTACTATAGTGTGCTTGTGTGAGATTTCCCATTGCTGTGACAAAATACCTAAGAAAAACAACTTAAAGAGAGAAATATTTATTTGACTCATGGTTGTAGAGGCTTCAGTCCATGGTGGGCTGGCTCCATTGCTATGGGCCTATGGTGAGACAGAATGTCATGGCAGAGAAGGCATGGTGGAACAGAGCTGCTCAGCTCCTGGCAGCTTGGAGAGAGAGAGGAAGAGGCCAAGGACAAGACATGCCCTTCAAAGGCATGCCCCCAGTGACCGACTTTCTCCAACTGGGCCCCATCTCCTAATAGCCCACCCAGCTATAAACTCATCAATGGACTAACCCATTGAAGAGGTTAGTGCCCTCATGATCCAATCACTTCCCCAAAGCCTCACCTCTGAATACTGCTGTTTTGAGGATCAAGCCTTCAACCTTTGAGAGTCCTTCTAGATCCAAGCCATAATAGTGTTTAAGGAGAATGATCAGAATAGTAAAGGGGCTAAAACCACAAAAAAAGAGGACTAGTTAAAAGAACTGGTATTTATACTGAATAGTTTAGATACCTAAAGGGACTTAAATTTATTCCCTGTGGAACCAAGATATGGAAGTCTAGAAAGATAGAAATTGACATAATATTGGGAGAACAACTTTAATAGCTAAAGCCAAAAGCAAAAGCAATGCAGTATAAGTTAGATGAAGGTGCAAAGAGGCATTTCTGATCAAAACAGCAATTGCAGGCAGTTGTGGAAATCTCCAGTGGACTGAACTAAAAGACCTCAAGTGAGGGGCAAGAAGAGAGAATGAATATGAAGTCAACACAAGATTGTTGAAGTCCTTGTAAGCCCACTTAGGACTTCAGCTGTTAAGAAGCTAAATGGTGATTGGTTTGGCATTTTAAAAGGGTAAGTCCATCCAGTATTTGAGAGGCTGAGACAGGAGGACTGCAAGTTCAAAACCAGTGAGACCCTGTTTCAAAATAAAAAATAAAAAAGACGGGGGTATAGTTAAGTGATAGAACTCCTCCAGGTTCAATCCCCAATACCAACAACAAAAAGTAAGTCTGGTAGCAAGGTAGAGAATGGATTTGAGGACAGGTACAAGACAGGAAGCAGAGAAACCAATTAGGAGTGCCATGATCAATGGAATCATGATTGTCTGGCTCATCACTGTTTGCAGCATCTGGCTTTGTACAAGGGAGACCCTCAGTGCATGTTGTATGAATGAGTGTTCCACACTGTACCAATGGTTGTCTATACCAATGGCTATGGGAATATACAGACGTCAACACATTCAAAAGATGAGTAAAAGTCTGAACAGGAGGAAGGAGACAAATATGATAGATCCATGTATTTGTTTGCACCTAGTGGTATACTTGCTATAGACTCGAAACACCAAAGGTGGAGTGATTGGTAGTCAGGAGAAGGAAAGAAAAGACTGAATTCTAAAGTCTCATGAATCATCTATGATTAGGACATATTGATTGTTGAAGTTTCTCAACAAAGTGCTGGGGATGTAGCTCAGTGGTAGAGTACTTGCCTAGCATGTGGAAGGTGCTGGGTTTGATCCCCAACAGCACGTGCACACACACACATGCGCGCGCGCACACACACACACACACACACACACACACACACGAGAAAAAAGAAATATCTCAACAAAGTCTCCACTAATTTGCTTTCTCACAGCCCTTTTCTATGCACGCATTCCTCATGATTACCACGATCTTGTCAGTATGGAGCAGCCTCTGTTTCTTTGTCAAGTTCTCTCTGGTAAAGCAAAACAGCAAGCCAATTACTGAGATCATTCAGATGAAAATTTTACTTTTGCCTGAATTAGCCAGAGAATTGAAGCATAAATGGACCTTTTCACTTGACTGATTGAGATAATTGCCTCACTTTTCTAGGGGAGACCTATAGCTATGAGGCTGTGTTTTGTCACCAAAACATGTTTGTAATATGCATTATTGACTTTTCTTGAAACCACTATGCTTGGCTAGGTGCCACAGTCAAACGCTCGCCCTCATCTTTTTAGGGATCTGAAACAATGCAGAGAATTGCCATCTCTGGGAAACTCAATGCTTGAATGCTTTCATTTTTGGCCAGCCCTAAAACATGTCATCTCAGACCTGCAGAAGAGGCAGAATGGCATCTAGGGGAGTCAGAGGAGGTGGCAGGGCAGGGGGTTGGTTCAGTGGGTAAGATGCAAGAAGTGAGAATTAGCTCCAGGTGCATGGGAACAAATGACTTTTCCTGAAAGAATTGGGTAGGTGGACTAGAAAGAAACATGTAATTTACATTTATTACTGGAGGGGTGAAAGGAGTTAATAAAAAGACCTGAGTAGGGGCAGACAATTAAAGCAGCAGCAGGGCTCAAATCAGAGCCTTTGGCCTGCGTCCTATGTAATCGAAGCTGTTTCTAACAGCATGAGACACAGGGAAAGAAGGAATCTAAAGAAACAGCACAGCATCTGAGCTCTACTGTAGCTTTTGCTATCTGGTGACCTACTCTGAGAGCCTGGGAGCGTGCAGACAAAGCATGGTCAGTAACAGCCTAGAAAACTCGCTGAAAAGCAAGATGCACATTAGAAAACCTTCATAAACTTTAAGCCTGAGAGGAAAGGTGCTCACAAAAAGACAGCTGTAATTACTTTGTGATGGCTCCCCTTACTGGCCAACAGGCAGAACTTCCTAGTTCCAGATCCTGCAGACGAGGAGTCATCGCTGAGGCAGCCCACATAATTTCTCAGCTTCCTGCATTTTTTTTTTTTTTTACTGGGCATTGAATCCAGGGGTGTTCTGTCTCTGAGCCACACACCAGCCCTTTTTATTTTTTACTTTGAAACAGTTACACAGACTGGCCTCAAACCTGTGATCCTCCTCTCTCTGCCTCCCCAGTACTAGTTTACAGATGTGCACTACCATGTCTGGCAAGTTTCCTGCATTTTAAAAAATACCTATTGCTAAAATAGGCTTTATTTTTCTGAGTATTAAGATAAAAGAAGGGAAATGTCAGTCATGGCATTTATGAAATCCACCAGTATTATTCTTTGCTTTGTATATGCAAATGGATAGAGTTTGATATTAGGTTTTGTGATTATACAATAATATGACTGCTTTAAACATCTTGATTTTTAAAACTTTTATATCACATAATTGAAAAGCTATTTGAGGTAGTGGATGAGACACATACATCAGGATTGATATATCTCAAAAAGATTTTTTTAGGAGACTGCTTATGATAAAGAAGCAGTCACTGTTTAAAGCAACCCTGAATTTCTTTTTTTATTATTTCAAATATTGCTTTTATTGTAGAAAATATTACTACTTTAAAAGTATATGTGACAGTAACATTCACAAGTCATTCAGAACCACCTATGTTGAAACATGGATGAACTGGTAAAGTTATACAATTGTATCTAAAATGATAAAAATTAAGTATATGTCTTCTAAATTTTTCCCATTGCTTTCCCCAAAATAATCTTTAAAATGCCAACTAATGTACTAAATATGTACTACTCATTCTTCTCATGAGCTTTATGTGTTGCCATTTATTTTAATATAAGAAATGAAATATTTTCCTTAAATTCTTTTTAACATCTATATATAGCCATTATCAAATATTTTTATGTGTATCTGATTATCTAGAACTCTGTGGAGACCAAATGAGTTGTTAGAACCAGAATAATGTTTTGCTTTAATTTAAATAAAGACTAATAAATCTTGTTTGCAACATAAATAATATTGGCATGGAAAAATGTTACACTATTAAACTGGATTTTTATTTAAGCTGATTCTGTACTAGGTAGGTACTCTTGAACAGTTTACATTGAAATGGTTCATTGCCTTCAGATTTTTCATTCTTTCTGTTTTTGTTTAATTTTCACACATGCACTATACCGGGGTATTCTAAATTATGCTATAAAAAAAAACCTAAACCTTAATGGCTTAAAACATGGTCTCCTCCAGGTCTGTCTAAAATGGGCGAGGCATTCTGCTTCGACTCATTCTCACGCAGGTGCTGAGACTGATGGAGGCTTTACCACCTGAGACATCTCCAGCAGGGGGAGGAATGACCGTGCACTGCTTCTTAAAAGGTTTCCAACGGCAAGTAACACATGCCACTTCCACTCACATTGCATTGACCAAAACAAGTCTTGTGGACAGAAACAAAACTGGATTTTACCTCCTATTATTTCAATTGCTTTCCTGTAAATACACTTTAATCTTTCATAGCAGGAAAAGGGGGCAAGTAATGCAGTCCTGCCACGTGCTTGGAAGGAGAGCAGAAACATTAGTGAAGAGCGTCAGTGACTCCTACACTCACACAAGCAAGGAATTTTATCACACTGCAGGAAAAGTGGACAGTGCTTATTAGCTAAGAATCAAATACAGTGACAGGGTACAGTGAAATGCATATTTTGATTTTTTTTCTTTTTTTTAGCAGAAAGAGGCTTAACAATTTATATGGTGGTTAGATTTAGTGTCTGAACTTCTTTCCAACTCTTACTTTTTACTGAAATAAATTGTGCTTAAATTGAGCTTTCAGGAGATTTCGTGGTGACTGATTGATTAGACTGTTAGGGCGACTCTGGATGGATGGGAGGCGTGGGGCCATGGCATGAGAGCAGCTGCTTTCAGGGCCTGGCCTCATCTTGAGCGTTGTCATGGTGACAGCTGCCGGCAGGAATCTACTGGGAGCCCAGTAGGAGCACTGACTGCCAGAGCTTTGAATCAACAGTATGCCATCCCCAGCCATTCAGAAATCAGCAGAATGAGCTCTTTAGCTTGGGTGTTTCAGTTTCCTAACCTAAGGGACAGTTTATTCTTGCTTGAACTGTCAATTGCCAGATGTCAGTTCAGACAGAACAAATCTATTTTCTCTTTTCTTCTATGTTTTCCTCTCAGCTTATCTTCATGCCATACCCTATCTTTTCCCAATTTTATAGGCATATGACTAAAAGATATTAATAAAGTAACCATGAATCATAAGTTTAGATATAATAGAAAATTAAAAAATAAATAAGTCCTCTAGTACAGTGCTGCCCAATATAACTTTCTGTGATGGTGGAAATATATGTTCTGTATCTATGCTGCACAACACGGTAGCCAGTGGCTATTCATCACTTGAAGTATGTCCAGTGCAATTATAAAACTGATTTAAAGTTAATTTTATCTTTATGTATATATATGTGACTAGGACTATTGCATCGAATAACCGAGTTTCAGAATTATATCAAACCAAGGGAATTGAGCCAGCTACAGCTGGCCTGAGAGGAACCATACTTAGTAGCATCTGCTCATTGGAAGTAGCATGTTTATTATGTGTTCTACAGCATATTATTATTATCGCTACATAAGGTGTGCCTTGGTTTGCACTAACTGGCTCTCGTAAATTTAATTCTGTAGCTAAAGAGGTAGAAAAGGCTGCAGTGATAGGCGACAATCCTCTAGAAGAAAGCCTTAAAGGTATGGAAGCTTGCTGTTTCTAAATGATGTATTAGCCACATTACCCTGATTCTGCAAAAGAACCCAATCCTAACCGGAGCTCATTGATTCTCGTCCCAGATTTTTATGCTTGCCACTCGATTACTTAGGGAGGACACTCAACAGGGTAAGGGCTTTGGCTTTTTTTCCCCCTGATTTTCATTTTATTTTGCTTTGGTTTGTTTTTGTTTGGTTCAAATTTTTGACCAAAAATTACTTTTCCATATACAAAGGGACATAATATTTACCATGTGCTTACTAATATGACAAGGCCTTTACATAAATCTCATTTGTGACTTTTAATGAATTCATAAATTATAGATTAGTACGCACATTGCACAGATGAGGAAATTGAAATTTAAAAGGGTTAAGTGGCTAAAATTTCCCAGCTAATAATTGGAGGAACCAAAATTCATTCAAACTGACTTCTGTCTGTCTCCAAAGCCTAAGTTCATCCTACCAAATCCTATTTGAATGTTGCTAACATCCCTTCTAACTCTTAATTGTCACTAACGTGTCATGTATTTAAACATATTGAATTGATGTAGGGTAGAAGAAACAAATAGGTAGAAAGGAGACATAAAGTAGAAGTAAAATATAACTTTAATATTAAGAACCTGGTATAAACCGGGCGTGGTGGCGCACCCTTGTAATTCCAGTACTTCAGAAGCTGAGGCAGGAGGATCACAGGTTCATAGCTAGCCTCAGCAACTTAGTGAGGCCCTGTTTCAAAGTAAAAAATAAAATAGGGCTGGGGGTGTAGCTCAGAAGTAGAATGCCCCTCAGTTCAATCCCCAGTACCACAAAACAAAACAAAAACCTGGTGTTAAAGTTCCTAAACCTTTACTCTCCAAACCACTTCTGTTTCCCAGGCCTGTCTCTTCCAAATTCCTGGGAAATCTGTAGATCCTAAAAAAAAAAAGAGAGAGAAGGAAAAAAAACTGTAATTGCCCTGTGTACTGTTAATAAGACAGATAATATGTCTTTCAAAACCTATCGTTTAGGGGACTCTTTCCACCTTATCTACTGATCAGATAATGGAGACCTCAATCTAAAGATGACCAGATCACCAGATCATCAAAAACTGCCTCAAGACTACCAGACTGAGACCATCCTCACATACCTTCCCATACCCACCCTTACCATGTTTCCTTTAAAAGAAGAGACATGGACCCCCAAAATGTGTCCCCATCTTGAGATATTTTGAATTCTCTCTTGAATGTGTGTTTCCTACTTTCCTAAATAAATCTGTGTCAGACTGGCAGTTGTTGAAATTCTTTTCCATCACATAAGCCAACAGCCCTGTTCTCTTTGGGAACTCCTTGGACCCTTCACAGAATCATCAAAATAAAAACAAAAACAAACAAAAAACTACATTGAGATTTCATGTAACTCTAGTTAGAATGGCAAACATCAAGAATACAAACAATAACAAATGTTGGCAAGGATGTGGGGAAATAGGAACTCTTATACACTGTTGGTGTGAGTGTAAATGAGTACAACCACTATGGAGATCAGTGTGGAGGTTCCTCAAAAGACTAGGAATAGAACCACATTATGACCCAGCTATACCACTCCTCAGTACCTTTCCAAAGGAATTAAAGTCAAAATATTTTAGTGATCCATGTATATCTACATTTATAACAGCACAATTCACAGAAGCCAACTTATGGAACCAGTCCAGGTGTCAGTCAACAGTGAATGGATAAAAAAAATGTGGTATATACACACAATGGAATTCTATTCAGTCATAAAGAACAAAATTATGTCATTTGCAGGAAAATGGGCATAACTAGAGTATATTATGCTTCAGAAAGTCAAAGGTTGTATGTTTTCTTTCATATGTGGACGCCAGAGAGAGAATAGGAAACATAAGGTACTTTAAATAATGTGGAGAGAGACCGGTAGAGTAGGGGAAGGAGATTGAGGGAGGGAGTTGGGGGGAGAAGGGGGAGGATTGTGAAGGAAACATTTGAAACACTACTCTAGCAATATATGAAGGTATTACTGCCAATTTCCTTAACACGTGTGGGGAGGGAGGGAGGAGCATGGTGGGAAATATACCAAGAGCTATGTGCATGTATATTTTCATCACATTGAACCTCACTATGATAGAACTGCAATTCACTGATAAAATAATTTTTAGAAGAATAAAGCTAAAGTTTCCATAGGGAAATACTGGGGAATGAAATTGACTAAATTCAATTTTTATGTATATATAAATATGCCACAATGAATCCTAACATTCTGTATAAATAATATGCACCAATTAAAAAAGTACAGATGCCAGGGACCATCTCAAATGAATTAAACTAGAATGTCTAGGAATGGGACCAAGGGACAGCTTGTTTTGAAGTCCTTCAAGTGATCCCGGAGTGCAGCTTGTACTGAGAGCACCTGCCCTAATGGAAGTGGCAGAAACCTGCCTCTGTCGAGCCACCTGCTAAGGAACTTCAGGAATCTGCCTCCAGGAAAAAGCCCTTGACCTTGGTTGATGTATTTTACACTGTGGGTTCATGCTGGGAGAAATTGCCAAGTTCGGGTGAAGAAGCCTCCTCACACAAACAAGACTCTCTTCCTGAAGACTGACTAGCCATGTTGTAAGAGAAACCCTGCCATGTGAAAAACCGGATGGAAATAGTGTAAAGAAGGTAATTGTCTGGCAGGAGAGGGACGGAATTTCCAATTCTGCTCTGAATTTCTTTCCACATGAATGGGTGCCGTAACAGTGAACACCCATGTTCAGGTAGCAACAGGGTCTAAAAGGTTTCCCCAGCCAGGTGTGGTGGCGCATGCCTGTAATCCCAGTATTTGGGAGGCTGAGACAGGAGGATCACAGGTTCAAGGACAGCATCAGCAATGTAGTGAGACTCTCAGCAACCTAGCAAGACCCTGTTTCAAAACAAAAAATAAAAAGGGCTGAGGGTGTAGCTCAGAGGTAGAATGCCCCTGCGTTCAATCCCCAGTACCACAAAAACAAACAAACAAATAAAATATCTTCCCTGCCACACACAATGTCTTAGAAAAGTAGATTTTATGAAGCAGAAATTCCACCAAGAAGAAGAGTTGAATAACTATAATGGTTTATAGAAGAGAAGAGCAAGTTTGCCTCCACTCCCATACCTAAAGCAACTCTTGTTTTTCTTATCCAAATTCTATGAAGAATTATCTCTTACTTTGAAAAAAGACCAAAAACTCAGTAGCCCTTAATACAGCTTAACTCTCATATATGATCTTAAAGATGTTGTTCTTATCATAAAACACCATTTTACTAATTTCACTATCAAACTTATCCTCAAAAGTCTTTAGTGACATGATCTTTCTTACAGTAGTGCCTCTCAAAGGTGGCTAAACTTGTTTAAAATGAGTATTCCTGGACTCCACCCTAGATGTCTAGAATGGGACCCATTCAAAATCTATACTTTGAAGACTCCAGTAAATCTATTATAGGTTATTAGGCAGCTGAATATTGACACCTCAAAAATGCCCACATTGTAATCCCAAGAGTCTGAATATGTTATCTTAAACGACAAAGGGGATGTGTGTCATGCAATTAAGTGAATGATCTTGTGAGGGGAGTTTATCCTGATTACCCAGGTGGGCCCAACAGAATCACAAGGATCCATGCCAAGATGAAGGCAAGTGGGTCAATGTCAGAAAAAGCAGATGGGATGATGAGCCAGAGGTTGGTGTGAAGCATCTCAAAGATGTGTGAAAGCGCCTTGCCTCTCAAGGCTTAGGGAAGGCGAGACCCAGGTTCTCAGCCTGTCTCTCAAAGCCCTCAGAAGCAATGCAGCCCTGCTAACAGCCTCATTCTAGACTTCTGACCCCAACAACTGTAAAATAATACATTTGTGTGGTTTTAGGTCACCAAGTTGGTGGCAATTTGTTACAGCAGTAATACCAAGTGAATACGGCAATGTGCAAAACAGAGCGTAACCCCAAATGAAACACTTGCTGTAGAAACCAAGCTGGCCAGATCTCATTACTGAAAAGGAACCTGGAACACAAAGAGGGAAGTAAATTATCTGCCTTCATTCAGGACTTAAGGAAAGTTCAGGACAAAAGTGGAATTCTTCCAGTTTGGTTTTATTCTTGAGTCTGGCCCTCAAATTTTCCTGCCCCAATTTAGCCCAACCTTTCCCATATTATTCTATTATTCCCATCTCCTCAACCCATGGTCAAGCAAAATAGCACACATGTTTTTCCCTCAAATAAGCCCCATCAATTTCTGTTGCACCACTTTAATGCATATGCTTCCCTCTTCCTCTCTCCTGCCTAAGTCCTTACATTCTTGAGTGTTAAGTTTCACCAAAGGTCAAGGTCTGCCCATCTCAGCTCTCTGGCATAAGGGCAGACCTTGGAACTCTTGTGCAGTCCATACAGCTGACTTCTAAAGGTCCCAATGAAGAACCCCCAGTCTATCCATTCCTCAGTGTGTTGACTGGATTCGTTCTATGGCTTGTGACCACTCCCTAAAGTAATGCTGGGGAAGGGACTGATGGCCAAGGCCTTAATCTAAATCAAGTGTCCAGATTTTCAAGTTTTATTTCTCTCTTATTTCCATAGCTATATACGGCTATAGCTCAGTGATAGGGCACTTGCCTAGTATGCCTGAGGCCCCAGGTTTGATCTCCAGCGCTGCAAAAATAAATAAATACCAAATAAAGTTTATTTACTTGCTTTATTATTACAGATAGTGTGTTAGTTGCCTTTCTATTACTACAGTGAAATATTTGAGACAATTAACTTATAAAGAAAAAGGTTTCTTTTGGCTCACAGTTGCATAGGTTGTAGTCCATTATTGAACAGTCTCATGACTTTGGGCCTCTAGCAAGACAGTATGCTACAGTAGGAGTGCTGGCAGAGCAAACTGCTCACCTCATGGCCAGAAAGTGAAAAGCCAAGAAACAGAAAAAGGAAGAAACCAATCCCCTTTGCAGGCACACCTCCAATGATCTAAGGATCTCCCATTAGGCCCCACCTCCCAAAGGTTCCATCTCCTACACGTAGTGCCATCTTGGGGACCAAGCGCTTAACACATGGGCCTTTGGGGAACATCAAACATCCAAACTACAGCAGATAGATACCTGATACCTTCCTTGTTCAACAGTTAAAATCTTCTATTACTTGATTTATAGAAGGGAGCATTTATACCTCAGCAGAGTAACAAAGGCTTTTAAAACATATTTCTTATTGACATATAATTCACATACTGTAAAAGTCACCATTTTAAGTGTATCTTTTAGTAATTTTTAGTATATTCAAAGAGTTGTGACAGTATCATCATTATCCTTTTTTTTTTTTTTTGACTGAGGTTAGAATCCAGGGGTATTCTACTTCTGAGCTACATCCCCCAGCCCCTTTTATTTTTTAAAACTGGGTCTTGGGCCGGGCGTGGTGGCACATGCTTGTAATCCCAGTATTTTGGGAGGCGGAGACCGGAGGATCCGGGTTCATGGCCAGCCTCAGCGCTCTCTCTCTCTCTC
>PVJS01022223.1:0-30736 GCA_004027185.1 Glis glis
TCACATGTACACTGATGTCCACAGCAGCATTCACATGTACACTGATGTCCACAGCAGCATTCATATGTACACTGATGTCCACAGCAGCATTCATATGTACACTGATGTCCACAGCAGCATTCATATGTACACTGATGTCCACAGCAGCATTATTCACAATAAGCAAAAGAACCCAAATGTCCACTGACAATGAATAAACAAAATGGGGTTTATATAGACAATGGTATGTGTATTATTCAGCCAAAAAAGGAAAGAAACACTGGCACATGCTACAAAATGGATGACCCTGAAAGACATTATGCTAAGTGAAATAAGCCAGACATACATGGACAAATATTGGTACCTAGAGTAATCCAATTCAGAGAGACAGGAAGCAGAATGGTAGTTGTCAGGTACAGGTGTGTCTAGTACTCAAAAGGCACTCAATGAATGTTTGGTGAATGAATACATGAATGGGCACATACTTCTTAAATATAACAGCTTCCAAAGGAGTCAGGCACCATGGTGCCCGCCTATAATCCCAGTACTTGGGAAGCTGAGACAGGAGTTTTGCAGGTTCAAGGTCAGCCTCAGCAACTCAGTGAGATACTTGTTTCAAAATAAAAAATATAAAGGGCTAGGGGTGTAGCTCAGAGGTAGAATGCCCCTGGGTCCAATTCCCAGCAGTCCCCCATATATGTGTGTGTGTGTGTGTGTGTGTGTGTGTGTGTATCACTTTTATATGTAATACTTCTATAAAACACATCTTATGACAAGGAAGGCACTAAATTCTTTCCAACTCTATCATCATCTCACAACTACTAACTAGGCATGCAAAACCAGGAGTCATAAATGGCAAGGAACAAGCCATCCACACCACAGGCACTGGATGGCCACGGAATCACTGTAAATGAACCGCAGAGGTGGCTTTACCTGGGTACAGCAGAGTGCTGGGTGCTTTACATACTATGTATGTCTCTCAGCCTTCACCAGAGAATTCCATTCTACAGATATTCTTTTAAATAACAAACACAGACAAGGTAATTTGCGGAGGGGATCTAAAATATGGTCTAATGCACAAAGGAAAGACTGATTCAGATTTATAAGAAGTTAAGCAGTTTCAAAGAAGCCTGTCCCTAAGGGGGAAAAACTGGCAATTCCCACTTATAAAAACATGTAAAAAGCCAGGCGTGGTGGCGCACACTTGTAATCCCAATACTTTGGGAGGCGGAGACCACAGGATCCAGGTTCGCGGCCAGCCTCAGCTCTCTCTTGCTCTCTCTCTCTCCCTACTTAGTGAGGCCCTCTGCAACTTCGTGAGACCTGGTTTCAAAATAAAGTATAAAAAAATAGGGCCGGGGGTGTAGCGCAGAGGTAGAACGACCCTGGGTTCAATCCCCAGTACCGCAAAAAAAAAAAAAACATGTAAAAGAAGAGTGGGGATACCTTATATATGAGTTGAATGAGAAAATACTCAGTAAAGTAAAATAAAATGATGAGAATAAAAATTCCTATGTTCAGAAGAGGGAAGAGATTTCCAAAACATTTCATGTCACATCATTACATGAATAAGGAAATGACTTTTGCTTTCATGTTAATACCCAAAACATTTCTTTTAAATTGTTAACTTTGCTTTCTGTTACACATGTCTTGTTATTAATGAACATATCTACACTTGTTGTAAAGGCAAAACCCACTCTTAAGCACTATTCAAAGCTTAAAGAATGGCTTTCTGCCAACATGTATCTAAGCCATTAACCTGTCAGTCTGCCTTCATGCAAGGCTTGGACCAAAAAAGCAGGCTCAGTGCTAGTTTCTAACTCACTCCAGCCTCCCAGGAACTGATGGTGCAAAATCTGACTCTAAGCTGCTTTACCTTTGTGTGGTAGCACAGGCAGCCTACATGGAGTTCCTCTACAATCATCAAAGGAGCCCCGCTCAGCACAGGCAAAGGAAAGGTTTAGAACTGAGGCTGGCCAGATCACCAAGCAGTGGACTACAGAGTAACTTAGGTAGTGAAGACTAGTACAAAATTGAAGGCCTTGAGGGTTTAAGGGAAAACCTCAAAAACCCTTCAGCTTTGATTGCTTTGGGTTACTTGCTTAGAGGTGACTTTAAAATCACTAATTTTAGAGGTCACTCAGCTGAGCAACATTTTATTAGTCTCCCACTAGCTTTGCTGTAGATACCACTTCTGACATGTGGGTCATGATAAAAAGAGTTGTCTACATTACTTTTCAAGGAATTGAAGGCCACTTTTGTTTAAACCACAACTCTTTCACACAGATATCTGATGGGTGACCTCTTTGATGTCAGGGTCCAAGAACTCCACTCTTCAGATGACAAATTTGCATCCTATGAAGAGCTATGAAGATTCATTATATGCATGCAGACCACTAATTATTTCACCTCTGACAACACTGCTTCTTTATCCCATAAATATCCCCAAACCCTCTCCTCAGGAAGGCAGATCTGAGACCTGCCCTCTGGTCTCCATGCTTGTCTACCGTGTAAATAACCTCTCTCTCAAAGCTTGTTTCAGTGACTGGCATACTAGACAGAGGCCAAAATGGGCCTGGTTCAGTAACACAATGGGGAGGTGGCACTGAGGAAGGCAAGGATAGGACTGCAGTAGGTGGAGACTTAACCTTCATAGTTTGGTTCATTCATGTTATATATTTACTTGGCACTTTGTTGTGTTACAAGTTTAAACTATGCAAACTGCAAAGCTATTGTGTTACAGAGATATCTTAATAGCTTACTCTCTGTCAACTGCTTTAATTCAAATTGTTTAATTTAAAAACGTTTTTCTTTAGAGATAAACTCCATTGTAGCTACTTCATTCTTAATATTCCTTCTCTCACTAACTTCTGCATATGAATGTCCCCTAATGACACATGAAATCTCTCTTCTCTACAGTACTATTATTATTCCAGACCTCTTCCCTCACTCCTGCCTTCCACCACAATCAATTCATTGACAAATGTCACTAACTGTATTTCCAAATCCCCGTAAAGTTAGATAAAACTCTCATTAGCCTTTACACACAGCTTCAAGAGAGCAACAGCCAGTAGATCTCTTTATATATACTCTTGGGGAGGCAGCAGGGAAGAAGTTCACCAAGTGCTGTGTGCATGTACGTCTCTATCACTCTGAATTACATTATGATATAAGACTACAATGCACCAATAAAAATATATTAGAGTCTCACTAACAATTCTGAAAGTCTGCATTATTTCAACTTACAAGGGAAGACTGAAGGTCAGAAAGTCACAATGTAAAGCTTTCCCCTGCTTTTGATCACAAAATGATCATATTAAGGTTGAATAAGCCCTATAGATAAATATATAAGAAAGTCATACTCTGGTGCATAAACCACTTATCTTCCTTGCCTTTCCCAAAAAAGGAGTTTCCCCCAACTCATTGATAATGCCCATTTACTTTTCCCATTAAGCAAACCAATGAAAATGAAAATTTATTTAATATTTCAGAAAAATCATCTCTTAACCTGTAAACTATTTTTTGGCATCTAAAACAGTTGAATCCTGAGAATGAAATACTATAGTAATCCAACCAGAGAATATGAAGAATGCTCTATGGTTAAATAAACCAAGAAAATCTGATAGTGTTACCAGTTCTAAGGATTAGCCAAATCTCAAATCTTTAAAGAATTAAAAGTAAGCAAAGAATTCTAAGTGGCCTAGAGATGAATAGAATGCCAAGCTGTTTCCAAAATAAACTGGATATGCACAATGGATATTTTAGACCATACCTTTTATGCTGGCCAATATATTTTTAATGGCAGACATGCACATTAGAGACATATGGCCAAAGTTATAAAGTTGTATGATTCACATTCAAATACATGCAATGTTAAATATCAAATTTTCAAATACAAGTTTATACACAGTAGGTTCTCACTAAATGAATGACTATAATAATAGCAAGTCATCTGTTAAAAAAAGAAAAGGCAACAAAAACAAAAAAATTATTTTGGAATTATAGCTCTTAAACTGTAACATTATTTAGATCCACTATTTTGAACTAAACAGTGATTATAAAGCAATCTTAAATTCCTAAAAAGTTTGTTTCTTCCATGGAAGAAAAAACTCTAAATGACTTGATATTAACTTTACAAATCTTACAATGAGAAAAGAAAACTACTTCACCAACTCCAAATAAAGAAGCTATTTCCCCATGAGAATTCCCCACAAAGATACAATGCTATAGGTTACTGTTATTTCCTCAACAACAAAGTTCTTTATGAAGCATGTTGGCACTTCAAAAAAGTGATATTTTTGACAGATTCTATGAAGTGCCATTAAGATCTAAATGGAGTTCTCTCAATACACTTTACAACTTCCTTCATGTAGTTTTGTTGTTAAAAAACTGAGAGGAAAACTTGCATACAACATTATGCAGGTCTCTAGCAATTTCACCCAGGCAATTATTTATTATAATAATACTAATATGCCAATATGTTTAAGCCAATAATACTGCGGCCAACAAATAATCTACTTGTGCTTTTTAAATGTTAGTAGTTCTGGGTATGGAGAAAAATGTAAGATTCAAAAGATATCCTTAATTCTAAGTATAAATTTGGACTTTGAGAATCAAAAGTTGAAGAGGAGTCATTCTTAATTTTTTCCTCTTATCTTCTGCTATGTGTCCTTCAAAGTTTATGTGTTGGAAATTTAATCCCCACTGCCAACAGTGTTGGGAAGTGGGGCCTAATGGGAGGCATTCAGCTCACAAGGGCTGAGTTATCATGGGAGTAGGTTTGTTATAAAGGCAAGTTCAGCCCCCTCTTGCCATCCCTTTCATACATGTACCCTCCTGTTCATGTTAATTCCTTCCGCCATGTTATGATGCAGCAAAGATGGACCTCACCAGATGTGGCCCCTCAATCTTAGACATCTCAACCTCCATAACTGTAAGAAATACACTGTTCTGTCATTAACTACCCAGTTAGTGGTATTTTGTTATAGCAGAACAAAATGGATTAAAACATCCACCAATGCCTTGGTTTGGTTCTAGTATTCTTCAAGAATTAATCCTGAGTATACTGGTCTGGCCACTATATTCTAGAAACATTTTTTCCCCCTCAACTCCATGTCCCCTCATTCACAAAACAGACCAGACATAGGGCTTGCGCTAAGATGTATATAGGATAAGTTTACTCTGCCTCCTCTTCTTACATAGTCAGCATAAGAACACAGCCTGTGGCAAGTACCAGGAGGCCAACAAACTCTTTATTTTGAAAGAGCAATATTACTTGTCCTGTGTCAACTCTTTTAACATTGAGCAACCTACTAGGATCTAAGATTTATGCTATTTTCATAGCATCCTCCTAACTGACCCTTGTTGGTCAGCACTTCTCAATTGACCTGCCTGGTTCTGTGACTCAAAAGTTGACATTATTCAATGTTCACATTATTATTCTTTTACCAGCAGAATGCAGAGCAAATTCTTTTGTTTGTTCCAATTGCAAGTAATGAGGAGGGAGGGAGGGACAGGGAAAGAGAAAAGGGTGCTGGGGAGTACAAAGGGGGACAAGGAATAAAGGAGAGAGAGAACACTGGAGCCAAGAAAGCAGTAACAAAAGACAGAAAAGAAAAAGACAGCTTGAGGGAGTGTCAGCCACCAAGTCAAAGAGAAACAAAAGAGAGCAATGGAGGATCTGGTGGCCATAAAAGGGCAACTGTCCACCTCCTTACAAACCAAATCTGGTCAATCCCAAATATGGAAATGTTTTAGTTGGATACAGAGCTTTTCTTCCGTGAAATATGAGCATAGATCACAATCAGCCTTTCACTATAAATAATTTCACACTTGGATATCTACCCATTATGAGAAAGAGCTGTTGAATTATGTAAACTATTTCTAAATTTTGTTCCCTCAAAGTCCAGGTCTACCTAACCAAAAACAAAAACAAACAACAGTAATAAAAACTACTTCAGTGTTTTCAATTATTCTAGCTATTTCATAGTTACACTGCTTATTCTGCACATATGTGAAATGGTAATGTCAGAGGGCTGTTGTGAAGCATGGGTTAATGAAGCTTAAAACATTAGTGGTGAGAAATATCACAAGCACAACACTCATTAAATGTTAGTGCAGTAACACCTGACTTTTCAGCCTTTATTACCCACAGAATCTCCAACTCACAAGAGCTCAGTAATGACAAATTTATAGAAACTAAGATCATTTCAAAATAAGATTACTTCTTATATGTCTGGTCATTCTCTCCATTTGTAAATTAAGAAGCTGATAAATAAGTGAATAATCTGTTGTACCATGACGGAATAGATGCATGTCTTAATCTATTAATGGGAGTTTAAGAACTAGAGTTTGGGAACTAGAGCAAGGATTGAAAACTGGCTCCCTACAGAGGGAGCAACAGTGTGTATTTCAAATGTGACTGTTTTCAGTGGAATCTACCTATTCCATCTTTGCTTTATATATATACACGTGCACATTACCTGTCTCTGCCCTGTACCTAACTTAGGCTAGAATTTCTCACAGGTTAGGTTTTCCTCAGCAATTTCAACAATAAAGGAGTCTATTATAAAGCTAAATTTAATGTACACTTGGTTAATCTAGTTGCTTAGTTGCTACCACCAATGCTATTATATACAGACACACACACACACACACACTCACACACACACCTTCTTTATCACTATTGTGATAAACAAAATACAAAAGTCCTCAATCAATGTAAATCCTTTTTCAAAGCATTCTATCCTACCTCCCACCCCAACAGTTCTGTCCCATGATTCCTTATAACAATTAGGGGGTAGAAGGAAAAAGGAGGTAGTTGCCCTCCCTGATCACTTTTTCCAAAGAAGCACATTTATGGTCATTATTTTTAGAAATTACATGCTGTCATGAGAGTTGTTAAAGGAAGACCAGGCACTTGTGGAGAAGTTGGCATGATCTTATTTGCAGCTCTCCCTGGTTGGGCTGACAGAGCCACCCAGCACTCACTTGCTGCCTCTTAAGGTATGAAAACCTGACTACCTCACTAACAGAAACAGTGCTCCTCATCTAAGCAGCAAATTTAGCGTCTTGAAGAAAGAACACATGCACATCTTCCGATTCATCTAGTTTCCTCATGATTCCCCAGCAGCTCCAGAGTGCAAGGAAATGTGGCTTCACTGTAGTTTTCAAAAAGATACTTTTTTCTCATTCCCTGATTTTCCTGACCAGTAGTAAAACAGCATATTCCACTTTTTCAACTGGGTTCATACTTTAGTTATGAAATATTCTTTTAAGAGATATCCCAGATCCCACAGACATCTAAAATAGTACTATTTTTCAGAGAGTGAGATACAGTATAATTTGGTTTGAGAACATGCCTAACAATGCCAGCAATGGCATTTGCTCTAAGCATTTTTACAGTCTCGTTATCTTCAGAATCTAAAAAAATCTTTTAAAATAGTCTCATTCTTCACCTTTGGAGGGCGACAGGGTGATTCTGATTTGTTTTTAATAACCAAAAGTATAGTAAAACTGTGTCTAATAATGAATGCAGTTAACTTATGATACCCTCTGCCTTCTAATCCTAAATGTGGAGTTGGGTGCTGCAACTGACCACTGATCTCAGTCTGGGGACTGACTAAACTAGAATGTGGCTTAGTTTCCTTCTCAGCTACACACTAGGAAGAAATTTACCAAAGAAAGAGACAATAGTTACAACAACCAAAGAAAAGGGATACAACAGGATAACCAGCACGAGGTGGGACATAGTGAAACTGGAAGTGGGTAAACATGATTGAAGGGGAAAAAAGAAATCAAACTCTTAGTGATGAAAAGTCAAACAATGCTTCTGAAAAGAGAAGGAAAAACTGGACAATCTAGGAGAAGACAATAATAAAGGAATTTAACTCTTCTATACTCCAAGTCCATATGCTCTCATAGAAGGAGGGCTCAGTTCCTGACCCAACCAACTCCATTTTGTTCCTTTCTGACTCCATCTGCCTTTTTTTGTTTGTTTGTTTTTAACTTTTTCCTTCTGAGACACCACTGTGAATTACACCTTGATTCTGGAAAACTACAGGCCTGGTTAATAAGCGCACGCGCATGTGTGTGTTAGTTACTAGGGACTGAACCCAGTTCTACATCTCAGCTACAACCCCAGCCCCATTTTATTATTTTTGAAACAAGGTCTCATTAAGTTGCCCAGGCTGCAGGCTGGCCTTGAACTTGTGATCATCCTGTCTCAGCCTCCCAAGTACTGGGATTACAGGCATGCGCCACCCCACCTAGCCAATAAACATCTCATGATGAGGGATGAAACTACTCCCAAGTAACAGGGAGCCATGCCGAACAGATGAGCCCATGGTGAGACTGCCACCCTAAGCAGGAGCAACTGCTCCATGACAAAATCAAGGCTAGCATCCTGAGCAGAAGCAATCTAATGATGGGAGCCAAATTGCCTTTTCAAGCAATGACGACCTTCCCCAGAGCTTAACAGAACCAGTCCTGAGATAGTGACCAGCCAGACCAAGGTCTCTGACCAGGCTGACTTTACCAGCTATGCAAATTCCCAGCCACAAAAGTCCAACTCTTACCTTTATTCCTTTTTTCTATAAAACCTCCAAGTTTCTGTCAGTCCTCTGAAGACAGATTTCTAGTCACTGTACCCTTCTATCTGTTCTTCCCGGCATGGCCACCCTGATTAAAAACTCCTTTCCTGCCCTTCACCATTGTTCATCTCTTTGATTGGTATATTCAAATAGGTGAGCCTGGTAAGTGGGGTCCATTGGGGCCAGTGCCTTTGACCAAGGACTCAGGTAGCATTATGACTGCCTCTACCACTAACAATGCATGCCTGAACACATCTATACAAAGATAAGCAACCATCATCGAGGTAGCTGGTTACCTTCTATAATTTCAGAACATATTTTCTAAGGAGCATGCCATACCAAATTCAGAAAAGGAACTATGTACTTTCACTCAATTTCCAAGAACTTGAAAAGAAAGATGAATTATGTCTTATTCTTTTTTGCCCTCCTCTTTTGGCAAAGAATCCTTCCATTTTTCTCAATTCCCAAGTGTAGAAAACTAACATACAAATTCCATTGCGATGAAACAATTTACCAGAAGTCTTTATCCTCTTGCTGTTTTCTAGGGAAAAAGAAACTATTTTAGACATAATCTTAAAACACATGTATGTATGCTGATACTACCCTACTTTGAAGGCTTATTTATTTAAAAATATTCACCAAATACTATGTGATCATCCTTAATAGATCTATAAAGTAAATATTTGCTGTTATGAGGGCACTGTGGTAGGCACTGGCACTAATCCAAGAAAAATAAATGTTTAAATGTCATCAAAATCCTCAGAAACACAGCTCTACATTTAAACATTTGACTACCTGTATTTGTAATATATCTGGCTTATGCTGAATTCTTTGTAACACTGAGCTTTATATTTACCTTCTGAATTAAAGACGTACAAGCTAAATGAACAAGTCCTAACATATAAAGAAAAACAATAAATTGAGTGGATTTTAGTGTATATTATCAGGGTTTGGGGGTTTTTTGTATTTTTTTTAACTACACGGGTCACTTCTATCAATACAAAGGAAAAGTAAATTACTCTAAAACTAGAAAATATTGGAAGTTTCTTAACCATGAACCTTTAAATTTACCAGGGGAAACAAACAAAACATATACATACAAAACAAAAATAAGGTTTCATAGTTAATTGTTCTCTACCATCAGAGACAAAAGTTTTATAGAACTATGCTGTGTGATACATACATGACATTTCCACTGTGGTTTTGTTTCATATAATTAGGAGGGAGGAAAGTAGCAATTTATTAAATTAATTCCAGAATGTGCTATCTCTGGCAGTTTGGAAACCACTGATCTATGAATTAATTGATAAACATCAGAATACATGCCAAGAGGGCAGGATACAATGATCACTCTATCATTCTACTTGATAAAACAGCCTTGGTTAATAGAACTCAAAAGCCACTACTGTTAAGTTTTCCTATCTTTTATATTCTCTAGTCTCCTGTAATAATCTTTACTTCAAACGAAAAGTATGGAAGGGGGAACCTTGAAGGAGATGTAAAGGATATGGCATACCATACCCTATTTTAGTCACAGACTGAAACTTATTTCTTTTCAGCAAGGCAAAAACATTATAAAACTAGTATCACTTCTAAGGAACTGTGACAACAGGAAGCACACAGCAAAACTAAAAATAAACTCAATCAATATCCACATAAATGTGTGTTATTTTGATTATTTCAACTGTTTTAAAAATCAAAACACAAGTTAAAAAAAGCAATACATTCTTTTCTACATTCAATGTACTGATATTTCATTTCCCATTTTAAGACATGCTTTAATGTTGGTCATAACCCACTAAACTGATTTTTGATCCACTAATAAATGGGATGAAAACTGCAATTTAAAAAAAACAGCTTTAGAGAACACAAAAATTATCCTGGCAGATGAAGGAAACCATAGATAAATTACCAATCTCTAGTGATCACCTTCTTTCACTAATAAGAAAAAGCGCAAAGAATTAAAAGCATCAGTCAAATAATGATGGTTTAATTTCCTCTAGGAAGAACATAGGATATATTGCAAGAGTCAGAATAGGAAAAAATAAAACATTACCCCTAAAAAATCCTGATTTGGCACTTAATAATCATCACTATCACTGTCAGTTTACCATCGCTTCTTACATGTCCAACCCCACATTAAGTGTATGTATGCAATTATATACATACACCAAATACATAAATTATACTATGTAATTTAATGTAATAAGTTTATGTTACTCTACTTCAAGGTCATTCTCACAACCTGTCAAGACAACAAAGTAAGCATTAGATGTGAAACACAGGTGAGCTGATCTCTAACCTCTTAACCACAAAGCTATAAACTCTTCCAATAAGAACAAGAGTTGCCAACTCTGGCTGCACATCAGAATCCTCTGTGGAGTTCAAACAAAACAAATATAGGTCCTCAAGTGCTACCCAGAAAGCAATCTTAAACTTAAAGTAGCTAGTATTACAGAGAAATATATTTTGTGAACAATACCATCTTGAAACTATTATGTTTAAGAATTTTTTTCGCAGATAGATACTATTAAATGCCATCACATAAAATTCTAGATTGAAATGAATGACTGCCTTGGCTAATTAAGCAGATGACTCTGCCTTGGAACATGACTGGATCACCATCCTTATGGATTAGGCTTCAATACAAAAGTTTTGCTTAGCTTTAATAACTAAATTCCATTAAGAATTTAACTGCTAACATGCAAGAAGGATCTTAGCATAAGGTGGCCTCATAAAAACCATGGGCTACACTGGTATATTTTTATTTATCTATGACTTAAAACTTCTGTCCTCCCAACATATTTTCTTTATTTCCTAAAAGGTAAAGAATTCTGATATAACATTAATGAATTCAGCATTCTCTCTGATTTGGTTCACTTCTACCATTCAAAAAAAAAAAAAGAGGAGCAAATCAGGTTTCCTAGATTTCAAATAACTGAGAAATAGTTTTGACTACATCATTCAAGTAAAATTTTATGAACATAAAAAAGCCTTGGAATTTTTGGTGGCTAAGTGGGTATCACAAAACCTAGAATTACCACTTCTAGTAACTATGAATGACAGTAAGACGGCATATCACACACACATGAAAGATTAACTACATACACATACAGATCAATAGGTAATAGTCATAATATTAACTTTTTAAAATAACCCATTTTTCTCCAAGTGACAATTCTTTGTAAAAGACAAAACCTTACTATAAATGGCCCAAATAAGAACTGTTTTGTTTGGCCAAATTATACCCTGACTGAAGAATTTATCCAATTGTTTCCTGTTTGGGCTACCTTGAAATGACAGCACTGCAGAGAACTAGTCTATGATGTAAACCAAAAAGATAATTACAGACTAACACATAAATAATTCCAACACTATCTGATGAAAGAAATTATATCCCATTAGTATTAAAACCTAAGGAAAATATCTACCTATGTCTTCCATAATCTTATCTCAAAAAAGGAAAAAAAAGTCATAAAGCTTGTGATTTTTAAACAAGAATACCACTATACATAACCACATCTGCAATCTAATATTAAAATATCTTAAAATATGCAATAATCAAATATAGATTCATGAGCATTCATTCTATGCATGACCTCTGGGTCACTGGGAGATTTCCAAAGCATACCTTTTAATCCACGCCATGGTACTTCAAGAACATGTTAAGGTAAGTCACAGCTTGGAACACTTCGGTGCACCTCAAAACACCTCAGCCAGTGTATCTGTATCATTCTCCTTTCCTTTTGAGATCATAATGGTTCCGAAGAACTACAATGCTTCCATGGGAATGATAGTCTCATAATTTCAATGACTTAAAAACAAAAACAAAAAATAAGGACTTAAGTGTCAGTATGTTAAGCTACTAGTGCACTGTGTTAAATGCTGCTCTGATTAAGAAAAAGAGTGGCTGCTGCTACTAGCATGTAACACTGTCATTTTTAACGTGAATCTTCATATGAACAAAAGTCCAAGTGTCAGGCTTTGCTTTATAGAGCTCTTTCTAGTAAAGACCACAAATCCCTTTGCCCCAGTTATTTTTTCAGTTTTCTTCTCACAGAATGAAAACAACCTACAAGACAGGTCTGAAGACTTGTGAGGTGCTAGGTCCACTTCTGAGACTATTCTATTCTGTGTTAAATGAAAGCTGGAAATTACCCACACACCTGTACAAAAGGGAACTGGATGAGAGACAGGGCAGAGACGGGTGTGGTGGCATAGGCCACTTGGGAGGCTGAGATAGGTAGATCACAGGTTTGAAGCTAGCCTCAACAACTTAGTGAGCCTCTCATCAACTTTGCGAGACCCTGTTTCCAAATAATAAAAACAAAATAGGGTTGGGGATGTAGCTCAGAGGTAGAATGCCCCTGGTTCAATCTCCGGCACCACCAAAAAAGGCGGGGGGCAGGATTTCCTTCAAATAATGTTCCTCTTGGTGTTAATATTCCTGAATCACTAAATTGCATGGGAGTTGTTACGTTGAAAAGAGCTCCAGTTTCTAAAGGTTACTTATTAATAGAATGCATAAAAATGAACAGGTAGTTTTGGCTATGATATTGTGAAATATATATTTGGTCTTCATCCCTGGTTCCTGACATAGAACTCCTAAAATACTTGGAATATTAAAAGTGGTAAGTGTCTTTTTGTATGCTAATGAATTGACTGGTGATAGGCAGCCCCAGGTGCTTCTGGATGGAGGCTGATCAACTGAAAGACAAAGCAGTATTAGAAATTTGGGACTTTTAGCTATACCTTACAACCTCTGGGAAAGGGATACGGGAGGGGCTGAGTGTTAATTACCAATAGTCAGTGATTTAATCAATCATATCTACGCAATGAAGCCTCCATAAATAAAACAAAGGGACAGGGTTCAGAGAGCTTCCAGGTAGCTGAACATGTGGTGCTCCTGGAGGGTGTGGCATATTCCGGGAGAGCATGGAAGCTCCAAGCCCCTTCCTCTCTGCTTTGTCCTATTCACCTCTTCATCTGGTGTTCACCAGTACCTTCCACAATATCTTTTATAATAACTGTTAAATGTAAAAAAGGGTTTCCCAGAATTCTGTGAGCCTCTCTAGCAAACTGAGAGAACTGAAGGATGGGGTTGTAGGAGAACAGGTTTACAGAAGGTCTATCAGAAGCAAAGGCTCTGAAAGACCCACCAATGGCTTGTGATTGGCATATGAATGGGGGGGCAATCTTGGGGACTAAGCCCTAAACCCATGGGATCTGATGCTATGTGCAACTAGTGTCAGAACTGAACTGAATTAGGGGACAGCCAGATGGTGTATCCGCTGAAGAACTTTGCTTGGTGTGTGGAGAAAACTCCTACAAACCTTTGATCACAAGTCTTCTGTGTTAACTGATATGATGTGAGAGCAAAGGAAAAACTGCTTTCTACAGAATGGCTAGCCATCAATGTTACTGCCACTCTGTGACTGCCTTGGCAAGTATGTGTGTCCCTCTTTCAATCTCACCCTACCTTTCTCACACACACACACACACACGAACCAAAAAGTATTCCATTATGAAGATACAATAAGAAGTATATGCATCACATTTAAAATCAGCTATTAATTCACACTGCTTTTTGCTTCAATACTATGCAGTTACCAAAAACAATACTTGGGAGTTACACAAAGAAAAAAACCTGATAACTTGTCAATAAATATATACACTTACTGTCATAAAGCAATTAAGATTACTTTAGGATGATAGAGCAGGAAATTTTTAATAAAGCCAAGCCATAAAGATGGCTCTAAGGAAAGAAATTAGATGAGAGAGTTTCTGTTATACTTTAGGCATATGGAATAGCTGGTGTAATGGTTAATGCACAAAAAGTGGAAGATGACAAAGTTTCCCAACTAGGGCTAAAGAACATGTGCTAAAGAGAAAGTGAAATTATTCTCCATTTAAAAGAGTAAACTGATGTAAACTTTCAAATCCAGTGGTAAAAAATGACATATTTCTAAGATTTAGTTTATTGCAGGTTGTAGGTAGGGAATGCTGGTTACACTCTTCAGAAAGCTGATAATGCTGATAAAATTACATCCAGGAAAGAAGTTGATCAAAGTGGAAAGAAATTTACAAAGAACAGAAACAAGGGACCTAGTCCAATAAAATTGCTGTCTACAGCCACAGCCATCTTTTTAAATTGATTTTACCACACTAGTGCAACCCTTGGGCCTTCCTTGCTCCTGCTTAAAACCAGTTAATGGGACAGTGCGTGTGTGTGCGCGCGCGTGCGCGCGTGCACGCAACCTCCTGGAAGAATATCACATTGTTTCCCACAATGCTCCTCCAAATAAATGTACCCTACACACAACCACCAGGTTAATGCTCCTGAAACGTAGCTCCTCCCTTGCACAGAAAAAACATTAACCACTGGAAAGTCAGGATATGAGTACATTAAATAATAAAAGGGTAGGTGGGATCTGGAACCAACCTCCTAGGGACACTGAGTGACAACAGTACTCTGTTTAGTTTTGCCTACTGGAATTATTACACACAATGTTTATGAAGGTACAAGATCAGCCCTACTACAAACTATTGTTAAAGTATAAACTTCAGGAATGTAATTAGAAATGGATGCCAACAACTTTAAACTTTTATGCTTTTATTTAGCCTCACATAGTAATCTGAAATGACAATAATGAATGTATTGTGATATTCACTGCAATTATTACTAGGAAAGGCCTCGTTATTTCAACAACAGGGGAATGGTTAAGTTGTGGCACATCCATATGATAGAAAGTCATCAAATAGTATTGAAATTAAGAATGTGGCAAACAGGGCATGGTGCACACCAGTACTTGGGAGGCTGAGACAGGAGGATCACAGATTTGAGGGCAGCCTCAGCAACACAGCGAGATTCAGCAATCTAGCAAGACTCTGTTTCAAGACTATGTTTCAAAATAAATAAATAAATAGGACTTTGGAAATAGCTTGGAGGTAGAATGCCCCTGGGTTCAATCCCCAGTACCAAGGGGGGAAAAAAAGATAAAGTATTTCACACTACACTACACTACACACACACACACACACACATGCATATTTTAATCAGGATAGAAAATTATAAACCCATTTATAAATATAAATACATTAAGTTCCATGAGATCAAGAACCACTTCAAATGTATATACTCTTATATCTCCAATACCTATCACAGTGCCTTGACACAAAAGTCAGGTGGTTACAGAATAAATTCTAAAAATCAGACTGCCTGAATCTGATTCTTAGCTCTACCCCTTATGAGCATGAGACCTCAGGAAAATTAGTTAGCCTCTAGGTATTTTACTTTCTCCTTTTGAAAAACTGGGATAAAAATAACATCCATGTAATGGTAGCAAATAATGAATTAATCTCTGAGCATTACATGACAATAATTTAAAGGATAAGGTAAGAATAAAAGAAAACTGAAATAGGTGAGAGTAGGCATGAAAAACAAAATTTAATGTATTAAATGCCTACAATGTATTCCGTAATATACATGCTAAGGCTTTCACGTGGTCTCTTATATATAAAATGTACATAAGAAACTCTTGAAAAATACTGAATACTGAAATGATGAATATTAAATAGATACTATAATTTATATAGGATGTATTCCACATGCACTTGAATTGTATTTCTCAAATTTATTTATTGAGATGAAGTCTCACTATATTGACCCTGCTGGGCTTAAAGCCTTGATCCTCCTGCCTCAGCTTCCCTAGTAGCTGGGATTATAGGCATGAGCCACAGCATCCTACAACACTTGAATTTTAAATACACTTTGTCAACCAAGTACTTGGAAACAGTCTTGATATCAGAAAATTAACTGTCACTGTTATCAAAAGTATGAAACTCACATATTCTAGGAATTTCAATTTTAAACTGCTTTTTGCCAATGTTAATAAGGATTTCAAGCCTTTAAAACTAAACTTAGTTTTGAGTAACTTTTGAAGAATCCTTCCTATAATCATGAACTAGTCTAATTCTTATTTTTTCCCCTTAATTCCTATCTTAATAGGAAAAAAATCTTAACTCCTTTTCATTAAACTCTGGGGGCAGGGAGAGTCAAATACCTGTAGCTAAGAAGCTAAACCCAGGATCAATGAGACCCAGTAATCCAAAGACAATTGTGATGCAGCATTTCTGGAAGATGGACTATTCAGCTAATTTTATTTCTAGGGAATACCAACTTAGGAAGCTCTGTTCTTAAAATTTTAAATCCTGATTTTCAGTAACACTAAAAATAATTTCTATCAGGCATCAGATGCTGCTGATGCTCTTAATTAAAGTGGCTTATGGTTCACCCAGGATGGACAGGAATAACTTAAAAATAAATCACACACACACACACACACACACACACACACACACACCCTTTTTCAAATAGATCATGTTAACAAAATATCACCTGTCTGGGAGCTTAAATCTGGGAGGATAGGAAAAAAAGGAGAGAAAGAGATGGAAAAAACGGTGGTTTAAAAAAGCTGAGTACAAAATGTTGGTAAAGGAAACACAGTTGTAGAATATATAAACTCATAAATACTACTACACAGTTACTCAAAACAGACAAATCTAGAGAAACTTCTTTCCTTTCTACCACTTGAGAGGGAACTAAGTAAGATATGCTAAACAGCCTGAATCAAACTTACCTCTACTTTCTTGGCACTCTTCGTGTATATATTTATTTTAAATGGTTTACTGGTGAATCAAGTTTCTCCCTATCATTTTCTTTCTCTTTCACCTTAGCTAAATAATTCTCTTTTTACTTAAAAAATAGCAAATTTTGGTGGCTTAAAGGAATGTGTAGTCATGGGTGATAAAGAATGTGCTGATCAAGCCAGGTTTGGTGGTGGTACACACCTGTAATCCTAGTACTTGGGCGGCTGAGACAGGAGGATCACAGGTTTGTGGTCAGCCTCGCAACCTAGCAAGACCCTGTTTTAAAATAAAAATTAAAATAGGGCTGGGGGTGTAGCTCAGAAGTAGAACACCTTTGAGTTCAATTCCCAGGGGAAGAAAGGAAGGAAGAAAAAGGAAGGGAGGAAGAGAGGGAGGGGGGGATGGATCAAGTTCTAGACTTAGGAGTCCAGAGTCATAGGTTAAAAACGTATGAGAAAATACATGTGAAAGCACTGAAACACTACCCACCACAGCAGGCACAAATATTTATTGACTTTGAGAGCACTACTTGGAAGCTGCTAATGTCATGATTCTATAATCAAAATATTTCCTCTTTTTTCATGTGTGTAGTACTGGGTTTAAATCCAAAGGCACTCTACCACTGAGATTCATCCCCAGAACTTTTAATTTTTTTTTTTTACTTTGAGACAGGGTCTTACTAAGTTGCCTAGGCTATCCTTGAACTTGCAATCCTCCTGCCTCAGCCTCCTGAGTAGCTGGGATTACAGGTATGTGCAGCCATACCTGGCTTTCTAGTACTTTTAACTTAATGTTTAAGAAATACGTATGCTTTTAAGTTAAAAGTTTTTCACATTCATGTTATCCAACTTGTGGTTCTAATTAATGCCTCCAAACATTCCTTCCTTTTGACAAATTCATTAGTTCAATAGCCACTTACAACTACATATCTACAATCTGTCAATCCCTTTTAAGCACTAAGGATACCTTGGTATCAAACCAAAATCCTTGGCAGCACACAGCTTTCAGGGGAATCAGAATGTCAGATGGTGATACACCCTATGGCAAAAATGACAAGGAAAAGATAGAGAAGACCGGTGATGGGATGCAATTATAAATAAGCCCTCATTGTGGTGATATTTTCTGAAGGAGATGTAAAAAGGGATAAAGAGCAGGTCCAAGGGCCCTAAAGTGGGAGCATGCTTCAACAAGGAGACCAGTATGGCTAGAACACACTGATCACAGCAAAGGGTGGTAGTATATTGGGAGATGAGAAGTTGTGGGTGTGGGTGCATGCACATAAGCACGTTCCTGCGGGCACTGTAAATTGAGCTTTTTACCTCGGATTTTGAGTGGAGGAAGCTCAAGATCTAACCAGAGGAAGATCAGCATGACTCCAGCTGCTGTGCTAAGAAAGATGACAAGGTAGAAGGGAAGAAACAAGAAAGACCAGTTAGGACGCTGCTGTGACAATACAGGTCACAGATGACAGGCTTGGGTCAGGGTGGAAGCAGTGGAAGTGCAGAGGTGGTGAAATCTGGGGTATGTCTTTAAGACAAAAGTCACAAGATTCGCAGACAAGCTGAGTGTGACTTGGAGAAAAGGAGAATAAAAAGGAAGACAGCAATGATGACTCCAAGGTTTCTAGTCTTAGCAACACGAAGCAATTACCACTTTTGGAGACGGGAGAAACTTCAGGAGATTTGGGGGCAGGGAGTTTTAGGAGTTTTGTTTTGGACATAATAGGTATGCTCAGGCATTCTAACAAGAGTTTACTGTAGTTCAGAACTTTCTCCAAAGTGCAGGCAGATGTAAAAAGTCAAGCTAGTCTACTTCTTGTTTGCAGTTGGATTTTTATAAAACTGAAGAAGTGAAAGTATTATTAAACAACTGCTCCAATAATCTTACTATTTTAATTATGTATCCTCTGTCATCTTCATTTAGTGCTAAATAAAACATATTTTGGTACAAATACTAAGGAAATTCCTAATTACAGAGACTAATTTTGATATTATCTTACATATTTTTTGGGGTTTTGTGGTTCCCAGCTCATAGCTCCCATATCCCTAGTAATTTCCAAAATGACTAGAACAATAATGTTAAAAGTATTTGGTATTGGTTGTCCTTAGTTCCTAAAGCAGCTTTGGAACCATACAAGTGAAAAAACAAGTCTATTGTTATAATGTTAGGGTGTTTAAGGGCTCAGAAGCAGGCCTCTGAAAGCAAACTCTGACTTTCTGCACTCCTTCCACTTGTTCCTTCTCACCAGGACAAAAACTAGAATTTCTCTTCCCCAATGTGGGTCACAGACTAATCTTCCCCCACCTTTTTGTTTCAGAGTTGGTTCCAAAGAAATTAGACAAGGTAGTCTAATACTAGATCTTAAGACCTCCATGTCAAAAAGGGCTCTACCCCATAACCAGGAGGAAGAAATGCTGCACAGAGGGGCCAAGAAGAATCTGAACAGACAGGCCTTGCCGGGTTTCCAGACTCAGTATTATCATTAGATCATACTCTTTCTGTCCAATCACATTTTAACACATTTGTTCATGCTTCAATCAAGCTTATGCAATGAAGTCTTCATAAAAAAGGCTCTCCAAACCCACAAGGACCAGGTTTGGAGAGCCTCTGGACAGCTGAACATATGGAGGCTTACAGGAAGGTGAACATGAACTTGTGTACCTGCCAGGAGGGTAGCACACCCCAACTCCACCCGCAAGGAAGCTCAGGTGCGGCACCCTTGCAGACCTTGCCCTTGTTGAGTTACTTGTATCCTGCAAAGTATCCTTCATAATATACTATAAACGCAACTGTTTCCCTGAGTTCTGAACAGCTCTAGAAGACTCATGGAGCCTCAAAAGGAGGCATAGGAACCAAAATTGGTAGCCAGTATGTCAGAAGTTCAAGCCCAAAACTTGCAACTGGTATCTGAAGTGGGGGCATCTTGGGGACTGAGAACTCGACCCATGGGAAGCTGATGCTATCTTCAGAATTGAATTGGTTAGAAGACAACGGTGGGTGCCTTCAGAATCAATTGCTTACTTGCTGGTGGGAAGAAATTCCACACATTTTGGGATCACAGACATGATCTAAGTGCACACTAAGCCATTTTTCTAATATTCAAGATATATCTGAGTTGTACATGTAAGACCTTCTGTAACCATCCAGTGGCAACAAATGCTATTTTCTAACAGTAGACCTCTACAAGAGCACAGTGGTTTAGCGTTTTATCAAACTCAGTTTTATCTATTCACTCTTTAATAACCAGGCAATTTACAATCACTAAAAATAACCAAGCCAAGCTTCCACAAACAATTAAAAAACTGAGCACAAACAACACAAGTCTCCACCAAGAATAAATGGATTAAAAACATGGTACATGCATACAATGGAATACTTTTCTGCCATTCAAAGGAAGGAAATTCTGACAAATCCTACAACATGAATTGAAACATCATGGTAAGTGAAATAAACCTTGAAAACATCATGGTAAGTGAAATAAACCAGTCACAAAATGACAAGGACTGTATGACTCCACTTATATAAGGTACCTAGAGTAGTCAAATTCATAAAGAAGGGTGGTTATTTGGAGGAGGAATGGAGAGTTATTCAAAACCATGTTTCTTGCAGGGCACAGCGGCCCACACCTGTAATCCCAGTACTTGGGAGACTGAGGCAGGAGGTGTGAGGGCAGTACGTGGTAACTTGGTGAAACCCTGTTTCAAAATAAAAAAGGGCTGGGGGTATAGCTCAGTGGTAGAGTGCCCCTGGGTTCAATCCCCAGTACCACAATAAAATAAAATAAAAACCACATCTCTTAAGCAAAAGCTGACTAGCCTCAATTTTTTGTTTATTTTGTGGTACTGGGGTATTGAACCCAGGGCCTTGCACATGCTAAGCAGGTACCCTCTCACTGAGGTACATCCTCAGTCCTAACCTAAGCTTTTTTAGCCCTGCAGACTCTGGAAGCCATAAAAGCAAACCATTCATTTGCATACATGTTCATTTCACAATCATATCCAAAACCTGTTTCCCTTATCAAATGATGGCAACCCTGTAATTACCAGTGGTCAGGCCAAAAACCATGGAGTCATCTTTGACTCCTGTCTTTACTTCACATTCCATGTAACCCAGGCATCCTCTGCTTCTGGGTCATTTTATCTGCTGTTTGGTCTTGCTGAAATGTCCCCACCCCAGCATACATAAGCCTCCCAACCTCATTTCTTTAAGGTTCCTTCTTTAAATGTCACCATCTCAATGAAACCTTCCATAGATACATCATTTAAAAACCAACCTTACTAACACTCCCGGTTTTATTCCCAACTTTGTTTTCTTCAAAAACTCTTACCTCAATTACTATTTTATTTGTTTTTTGTCTCTCACCAATATGTAACCTCCACATTGCTTTAAGTAGTGGCTGACTTAGTGGCTTCAGAGATTGCAATATTTTCCACTAAGCAGAAAGTGATTTTCACTAAAAAAAAATCACTGGAGACTTTGATTTTTCATCTGCTTTGTTCACAGCTCTATTCTAGATCCTAGAACAGAGTTGGTGCTTGAAAATATTTGAATCTGTACCGGGGCTCAATCAGTATGTCAGATGATCACAACATGAAGAAAGAGGAAGCCCTACTCTACAATGCGAAGGGTTAATAACGGTGCTCTCTCAAATCTGTTTCAGCATGTCACATAACATGTGTGCCTGATTAAGTAGTTTTATAGAAATAACCTAGTGTCCTGAGTCCTCACAAAGCAAGTGAAGGCCTTAATATATTAGAGAGAATATTAATAATTTGAACACACTAAAATATAGCACAAGTGTGTCTTCTCCTCTACCTCCTAATATTCCCTCTTTACCAAGTAAAAACAATTTTGTTTTTTTTTTGGTTGTACTGGGGGTGGAACCCAGGGGCATTCTACCTCTGGGCTATACCTCCAGCCCTATTTTACTGTGTTTATGTTGAAACAGGGTCTCACTAAGTTGCCGAGATCCTGAGGCTGTCCTCGAACCTGCGATCCTCCTGTTTCAGCCTCCCAAAAACTGGGATTACAGGCATGCGCCACCACGCCCGGCTCAGTAAAAACAATTTTTAATAAGATACAATAAAATAAGAAGACAGAAATAACCAGATGATTGTTTTAAAAACATAAATTTGCATCTACTATCAATAATAACCTTAACCTACATATAAATTATGCCCTGAAAGATTGGTATATGACAGCATAAAGTCACCATACTGTAAGAAACTTCAATCTAAGTACCTAAAGCATGCATCCTTATCTCTAGCAGCTGTGTGTGTGTGTGGGGGGGGGTTGTTTTGTTTTTTAGTACGGGGATTGAACCCAGGGGCATTCTACCTCACTAAGTAGCTGAGGCTGGCTGCGAACCTGGATCTTCCAGTCTCAGCCTCCCAAGTACTGGGATTACAAGCGTGCGCCACCACGCCCAGCTACCAACAAGGTTTAAAGTCATGATTTTCAATTCAGTACTTTGGGAAATTGCATTGAATTTAACTATATATGTTTAGATGTCTCTTTTGAGGTTTCTTATACAATAGTATACAATAAGCCATGGACCATAAGGGAAGACTTGTTCTTTCCATCATAATAAAAACAGCTAAAGTATGACTTGGGAAATAATATGGACATAAACCAAAATACATTTCTTTGTCAGCAAATTATTGCATAAATATGCTCAGAAAACACTGCTGAAGCTCATTGGGGTAGGGGAGACTAGTATTAGAAGAATTACTTAGTGTGGGAAATTTGCCATTAAGTTGGTAGTACAGTTTTTCTAACATACTGTACCCTAGTTTATAGTCTTTGTTGCCTTCTTAATGGAATACAAAAACTTCTAACAAAATATTCATAAGAAAACATTCTCAATTGCAAATTTATTCCAGTTAAATATTTATTGAGCGTCTTTTACTGGATAGGCACTCTTCTTGGGGAGAGGGATAAAACACTGAATAAAAAGACAAGGCTTCTGTCTTCATGGAGGAAGCATTTTTGACTTCTTTAGAAAAGCATTTTATGGAAAAACAATAAGCATCATTCTGCTATAAGAGTGGCTGCTTTAGCAGAAATAAAATTTCTGGGGAAAGCTTGAGACATTCCATCAAACAAGACATCATTCATCCATCTTTCATGAGCAATCTAAGAAATTGAAGACAGAATGGCACAAAGTACTACCAGATGTCATAGATATGGTGTTATGAAACAACACATCTTCACAAGATAGGCAGAAAGCATGAAAATCTCTCATACCACATAAAGGTTTGCAGCTTATCTAATGGCAAAGCACTTAAAAAGTTTATGAAAATTGACAACTCATTTTCCCTATACAAAAAGGCCCCCAAATTGGTTACTTTTCATATGAAGACAAGCAGATTCCTATACTATTCAGATTATTGCTGTGGGATTTTTTTGTTTGTTTGTTTGTTTGTGTTTGGTTTTGGTTTTTGTAGTGCTAGAGATCATCTGATCCCAGGGCCTCAGGCACTCTAAGAACACAGTCTACCACTGAGCTACATCCTCAGTCCTATTTTTGTATATAAAAACACTTAAGATAAACATGATATTTAAACAGCAGCAGGTTTGAGGCCAGCTTCAGCAGCTTAACGAGATCCTCAGCAATTTAGTGAGACCCTGTTTCAAAATAAAAAATAGCCGGGTGTGGCGGTGCATGCTTGTAATCCCAGTACTTGGGAGACTGAGACAGGAGGATCACAGGTTCACGGCCAGGCTCAGCAACTTAGTGAGGCCCTACAACTTAGTGAGACCCTGTTTCAAAAGTAAAGAATAAAAAATAGGGCCGGGGTGTAGCTCGGAGGTAGAATGCCCCTGAGTTCAATCCCCAGTACCACAAAAAAATAAATAAATTAAAAATTAAAAATAGGGCTGGGGGTGTAGCTTGGAGGTAAATCCCCAGTACTACAAAAAAATAAATTAATTAAAAATTAAAAATAGGGCTGGGAGTGTAGCTTGGAGGTAGAATGCCCCTGGGTTCAATCCCAGTACCAACAATAACAACAAAAACAAAAGTATTAACCATTTAAAAATAGTAGTATATTATGTATATTTTACCACAATTTTTTTAAAAAAATAAAGGCCTGGGGGTATGCCTCAGTGGTAGAGCCCTTGCCTCGTATGTGTGAGGCCCCAGGTTGTACTCCCAGCAAAACACACACACACACACAACACACACACGATATTCAAATCCTTACTATCATTCAAATCACTTGTGAAATAAAATGGGCTTCTACCATTAACTATTAAAAGTTTATTTGCTTTGCCTTTACCATAACACCTTTTAACATTTTAAATTTATATACATATTTCAATTTATTAGTGCAGTACAAAAACTATAATTAACAAAGTTAACACACAATTACATATTTTGGTGTACATGTTAATGTTATGCTAATAAGAGTATGAAATAAGAAATCTAGTGATGGGAAAGAAAAGAAGAAAGGAGGAATCAAGGGAGAAACAAACTGCTGCATGTGTCAAATAGCACTTAGAGTACATGGATAAAGACCCCAAAGATAGGCAAACCTCTTTGGCTTCATAGAAATTACTTAAATTCATGACTTCGGTTAATCACTAGAGAGACTCAGTAAAAATAATAAAGAAAGCATAAACATCCCCCAAGGGGGGGGGGGACACAGAATATTTTTCCTGATTAAAATGAGTAGCAGATGTGAAGACTATGAAAAAGAATCAAATTCATCAGTTTCCTCATAGTCACAGCATTATTGGCTGTGTGTTCACTGTAATAAGCCCCTGTATGCAGACTCTGTTAATATATGAGAAGCAGCACAAGGTGGTATAAAAGGCACCAGTAAGAGTCTCAATGTACGGGCTTTGGGTGCAGCTCAGTGACACAGCCCTTGCTCAGCATGCTGGGGCCCTCAGTCCAAATCTCAGCACTTAAAAACAGTTTTTTTCATCCCCTTCCCTCTTAATGTGTTCTTTCCAATAAGCATCTAAACAAGTCAAACCTATTTTACCGTGTGTGTGTGTGTGTGTGTGTGTGTGTGTGTATGTGTGCATTCTACCTCTAAGTGCACCCTTAACCCTATTTTACTTTTTATTTTGAAACAGGGTCTCGCTAAATACCTCATGTTGGCCTTGAATCTGTGATCCTCCCGTCTCAGCCTCCCAAGTTCTGGGATTACAGGTGAGCGCCACCTCATCTGGTTCCTACTTTGCCTTTGAAGGTGTGGTGGCACAAGCCCGCAATCACAATACTTGGGAGGCTGAGACAGAAGGATTGTAGGTGCACAGCCAACCTCAAGTAACTTGGGGAGACCCTGTTTCAAAATTAGAAGGGCTGGAGGTATAGCTTAGAGGTAGAATATCCCTGGGTTCAATCCCCAGTACCAGAAAAAACAAAAAACAAAAAAGCAAGCTCCATTGAACAACTATGGCTCCCACCCTCATGTTCAGAGCTACTACTATTCAGTTGCTCTAATTCCTTATCTCTAACTCAACATGACAAACCACATTAGAGCTCTCACCAGTCCACTAAAAATTATTCTTGCCAGGATCTTTGAAGTCTTATATCCGGTGAAAATTTGAATTAATCTCACCTGCTCTCTTTACAGCACCTGACACAAATGACCACTTTCCCTCCTTCCGGAATTACTCTCCATTTTTTTTTTTTTTGGCGGTACCGGGGATTGAACGCAGGGGCATTCTACCTCCGCGCTACACCCACGGCCCTATTTTTTTATACTTTATTTTGAAACCGGGTCTCACGAAGTTGTGGAGGGCCTCACTAGGTAGAGAGAGAGAGAGAGCTGAGGCAGGCCGCGAACCCGGATCCTCCGGTCTCCGCCTCCCAAAGTACTGGGATTACAAGCGTGCTCCACCACACCTGGCTTACTCTCCATTTTTATGACACTAGACTGCTGAGGTTTTTGGCCTATTTCCTTTATTACCAGTTTTCTTCTATTAACTTCTACCCATTCCTTAAGAGTTGATGCTTGCCAGAGGTCTATCTCTATTTAACTCTCTCCAGATTTTACCTATGCCCAGCATTCTAACCACCACCCAACAGTCCTCAAGAATGTTTTTCCAACCTTGACCTGTCTTCTGAGCTCAAGGAACCCCATCTATAACTGGCCACTGGATACCTAGCTCTCTTACAAGGGCCTCAATGAACACAACTTGAGTTTTTGGTTCAATTAACACAAAACCCCCAACACCAACCTAAGTCCTCTACTGTGCACTACATGCCATCTCATTTCAACAAATGCTACCACTGCCCCCTTGCAATATTTGTACAGCACCAGTGTTTTTTTCCTTCTTGACAAATTCTTAAGAGCTCTATGACCTATTCACTCTTGGGTCTTGCCCAACTAGTTAGAGAAATAAAGCACTACCCTTTCTTCCTAAAAGGTAACCTGTCTTCACATGTCTCACTATGTCACTTATGTCACGGGGTTGCTTTTAGGTATCATTAAGAAATGACTTAAAAAAAGACTTTACTTTTTTTGCTCCTTAAACTATAGAGCAATACAGTTTACAAAATTTTTTGAATCTTAACAGTTGACCACTGTTTAAATCTCAGGAGCATAACTATATGTGTAGATTCCAAATTTGTGTGTTTTTAAAATTCCCAATGCTAGAAGGAAAACGCATTAAAAAAGGAATGTAATCCTGTTAACAAGTAAAATCTCAATCAAACCTTTACTAAAAAAGACATGATTTTGTATCTATAAACCCCAATATCATTGTAATCTCAAGTCTTCCCTCCATCACAATGGAATCCTATCTTTAATCCTATCAAAACCTTCCAATGTCTCAAAGTAGTGGATGGATGACTAAGCAGAAAAGAAAACAGCCCATTAATGGCAGTTAATGAAAGTCAAAAAGTTGAAGAGGTAGCTAAGGAATTCCTGAGAGCACAGCTGAGCAGAAAGAATATCCTGGGACTGATGACAAAATAAGCATCCAATAATTCCTCTCATTGGAACAGACTATGTTCCCCTGGGGCATGGTAACTATATGCACTTCCAACTTCAGGAAATGCTTAAGTTCACTGAGTCATTTTAATATCTACATAATATTCTGTTACCAGGTGTGATCTTTCAAAAATACACTGAGCTGGTATGATTGGGAAATCATCCAACATAAACATGAACCTCTCAGGCATGGTTGATGGAACAGTGCTAGGAAAGCCATCTGTCTGATGAAAATAATATTTCTACTTCCATAGTGATTACAGCTATCAGTGAAAAACATGGAGTCCCAAGAAAAGAAATTTTAACTGCCTCAAAACTTTAATTATTCAGATAAACTGGCCAAGAAATTAAAGTTAAATGTTACACAAAGGCATCTCTAACCTCCCACTATTTTTTGGCTAATTATTCCATTGGTAGTTTACATCTGCTCTGCTAAAATTTGGTTATAAATCAGAAGTAATTCACTGGGAATGCTTTTATATCTAAAAGATACTGTGGATAACAACTACAATTCACAAAACTATAATTTTTAATCTGAATAAAAATCCTCCTGAAAACATGTCCCCCACAAAAGAACAGATGCTACTGTCACAGTTTAAACTCTTTTAATCACTAGGAAGGATGAAACTAAATTTAACAAAATTTTTTAAATTAAAAAAATGGAAAAGAAAAAAGGGCTAGGGGTATAGCTCAGTGGTGGAGCCCTTGCTTAGCATGTGCAATGCCCTGGGATGAATCCCAGGACACCACAAGACATAAAAGAAGTACCTAATTTTAACCTGTAAATTCAACCTGTATTTTTTGAATATCATTAGTAGTAAACATTTTATGACCAGGAAGCAGGTTAAGCATTGACTTTACAAAGGAAGTAAATGTATTATGATGAGTTAAATACATAAATTGTTCAGAGATTTACAAATATATAGTCTAATACCTTCACAAATAGTGACTGTAATCTCGAGTATTTAATGGTTTCCATTTTGGGGGGGCAGAAGCAGGGATCCTCATTTCTTCAACTATCCTAATCTACCCTTTCTTTTTTCTTTCAAGAATATTTTCTAGGATTCTTTTGAGAAATTTGTCTTCTAGGTATTTCAATATAAAACAAAAGTATATTATATATTATAAATTGTACTTAGATTCTAAAAAATATCAAAAATGCTTTGATACAAAATTTCTCAGATCTCTTAATTTTTGTAGTTCAACTAAAGGTGATATCTTTAATATCTCAGAGTAAAACAAGTTTTAGTAATTATATTATTATTTGTCTCAATAATATATTAAGACAATTCTCTTTTTAAATAAAAATGGGTACAAACATATGAAATATAGAAATGTTTAGTTCCCAACAACCCAACATTTATAGCTTTGGAGCATATGAAGGTAAAATATTACCCATAATGCACTTATACACAGGCACTGAGCAAAAAATATTTGATGACAGAAATCATGTCTATAAACATCTTAAATTTACAATTTACCTCACACTTATTTAAATAATATGGTTGGAGAAAAAATCATTAAAACAGACCAAAATTTTCAAAATTCATTCAAAGTCAAAAGGAAAGAGCAGAAGCAATGATTACCAGAATAGAAATACTCCCTCAATTTATACCATCTTAAATTTACCCGCCCCCCCCCAAAAAAATTCACCCATAGGGATTCAGAAATAACAAGCACAGAATTCAACTGTGGCTACAATTTGTAAGCAGCCTTTCATTGCTCCATAAAGGCTCATCATTGTAGATACTCATCAGTTTTTAAGCCACATCCACAGCTGCTGTTTTAGAAAAACAACAAAATTTGACAGCAAAGACATTAAAATGACATTTATAGAAGTTTTACACAAAACAAAATTAAAAGAAATCTAGTATAATGGAAAGAATTAATTAATGGTACCTAGACTACCAAACCATAAGAATCTTGAGTCATTCTTCACAGTAATATCTTTCATTTATGGTGCTAGAATAATTTTCTAAGCTCCCTGGCACACCAGAGAGATCATTTACATGATCTCTACATGAATAAAGCAAAGCAAAGATAATCACCAAATTAGTTTGTGTTTCATGCCCACCAGTTTGTGTTTCTATCCACAGACCTTTCTTCTAAAATCATACTGAAGGCAGAGACAAAACAAAAACAAAACACCACCACCAAAAAACAACAAAAAAACATATAAACCAATTCACTGTTCAACTTGATCCTCCCACCTCAGATCTACACTATGCCTGGACTAAGGGAGAAGTTCCTCTGATTAGTGAGCACAGCCAATCAAGTGCTGTCAAATTACTGAGTTAACCAAGCAGCAACATCTCATACTAAATTACCCTGTCACTACAAGATATTCATACTACAAAATGGCAATGAAATCGAAATCCAGAGACATGGGTTAGACTCTGCCACCAACTAGCAGGTGAACTTGGTTAAGTTTCTATAAATCAGGATAATACTACCTTCTTCACCAGACTATGGCAAGGTCAATGCAACAAAAGATTTCTGTGCTACGGAACAACACACATTCAGGTAACAGACTACATTTAAAATGCTCTGGATGAAAAAATTTCTATAGAAGTTCATATCATTAAAACATTATAACAGATAGTGGTAAAAGTAGCTGTCAGTATGAAAAGGGTAAGGCATTCAAAAAGTGATGCGGTTAGAATACTTCCTTTGTTCATTTATTCAGCAAATACTTTAGAGTACCTACTATGTACCAAGTACTGTATCCTAATGGGGGAGAGAAAGACAATTTAAAAAGCAATTAACACATTGTGTTAGAAGTTGATACATGCAACTGAGAAAATAAAACAAGGAAAGACTGTAGAATGTGGGCTAAATAGCAGGTCACATGACTGCCTCACAGAAAGCACATGAGAAAGATCTGAATGAGGAAGGGATTCCTAAAGATAGGTGGGAGAATTGCATTCCAGGCAAAAGGAACAGCACATGCTTGGATGGAGCAGAGTAGCAAGAGGAAAATGAGATCTATGTTGGTGGCAAATTAATGTTAAAGTTCGAGAGCTAAATTCTAGGGTGCTCCAAAGTTTAAATGTGGTGACATGAAAAGGCACTAGAAAGAACACACACAATTAGGTATCAATGAGGTAAGAGTAAAACCTGGAATGTGGTATCCTAAAAGTAGTAAAGAAAGTATCTGATCAAGAAGGGAGTAATCCGCGGGCGTGGTGATGCAAACTTGTGATCCCAGTACTTGGGAGGCTGAGATAGGAGGATCGCAGGTTCGCGGCCAGCCTCATCTACTCAGTGAGGTCCTCTGCAATTTAGTGAGACCCTGTTTCAAAATCAAGAATAAAAAAATAGGGCTGGGGGTGTAGCTCAGAGGTAGAATGCCCCTGGGTTCAATCCCAGTATGGCAAAAAAAAGGGAGTAATCCAAGATGTCAAATGTTGTTTACTGATCAAGTCAGTCAAATCAGATAACATCTGAAAACAAACAAACAGCACTACAAGTTGTGCGGAAGAAGTTTGTAACCAGGATAGGAGCATTTTTTGGAGTGGTAGAGACAAACATCTGGTAGTGTTTTTTAAGGATAATGGCATGACAGTA
>PVJS01022224.1:0-30740 GCA_004027185.1 Glis glis
AAGAATAGGCAGCAAAAGCAAAAATAGATAAATGGGATTACATCATACTAAAAGTCTTCTATGCAGCTAATGAAACTTTCTAATCAAAAGATGAAAAAGAAAACCTGTGGAATGGGAGGAAATATTTTCAAACCATAAGGGTTAAAAACCAAACTATATAAATAAATCAAACAACTCAATTATAAGAAAACAAATAACTAATTTTGAAAAAATGTACCAAGGACCTAAATAGATATTTCTCAAAAGACAAACAATAGCCAAACACACACACACATATATTTATATACACATAAACACACACACAAAAAGGAATACTATTCAACCTTTAAAAACAGGGAAATCCTGTCAATTGTGACAACACAGATGAATTTGGAGTACATTATGTTAAATGAATTAAGCCAGGCACAGAAAGAAAAACACCACCTGATCTCACTTGTATGTGAAATCTAAAAAAGTGGAACTCACAGAAGCAAAGAGTAGAATGGTGATTACCAGAGGCTGGGAGTGGAAGAGAGATTAGGAAGATGATAGTCAAAGGATGCGAAATTTCAGACAGACAGGAGAAATAAGTTCAAGAGATGATTATTAAAAATGGTGACTACTGTTAATAATAACACATTGTGCTTTAGAAAATTGCTAGGAGAGTAGGTTTTAAATATTCTCAGCATAAAACAGTGATAATTATATGAGATAATACATATATTAATTGCTTAACTTAGTCATTTCATAATATATTTCAAATCATATTGTACACATAGTTTTTATCAATTAAAATAAATTTTAAAGTAAAACTTAAATAAGGAGTGAAAAGTCCCATTCTTTCCCATTAAAGTAATTGAAATTCGAAAACGAGATAAGAAAAGAGGTTGAAATTGGAAAATTACATTAGAGCTAAATTCACTGGGTTGATAAATTTAAGCTCAGCTATAATAATAGGCCCTCCGCTCTCTATTGACAAAGCAAATAAAGCCCCACCATACAGAATAAGATTGATTTATTGATAATACATTTTAGGTAAAAAGTCATTTTGAAAGACACATACCCAGAACAGATCCTAGGTTCCACTCCTTAAATCTTTGGCCAATAACTCAAATTCATAGTGGTATCACAGTGATAATAATCAACTTTCACAAAATTGGACATTTCTCTTCTATATACATTAGTGAGTTTGAAACTACAAGGAATTGTGAAAACAAGCATAGAAATAATTAGCAAATCAACCCCATATTATTAATAATTTATAGTTAAGTTTAAAAATAAGCCAGCAAGCATCATAATTTATTTTATATTTTTAAATGCTTATGATAGCTTGATATTTTGGGCAAATGCTATGTTTGTATTTAATAAACAGTGTAGTTATTTCTATGTAACAGGCACTGTTCTGAGTACTTTAGAAATATTAACCCATTTCCTCTCCTAACTACCCTGTCCGGGGATATTATTACCAGTGCATTTTATAGGAGAAGAAATTGAAGCACCAAGAAGCTAAGTAATTTCCTCAAGGGTGTGCAGGTAGTTAAGTGGCCATGCTGAGATTTGAACCTAGGATAGACAGGTTTAGAGTTCATATCATTATTGACTATGCTATGCAGACTTTCTCTTAGACATGTAGTCTGACCTTAAATTTTAAAATTCATATTAAAGGTGTGATATTTACTTTGAAAGATGTAAAATATAAAGTTTGGTTAGATTGTTCATAGCATTTAATATTAAATATAATGTGATTTATTAAATTTATAAATTTAGGGAAATTTTTTGTACTGGGGACTGAAGCCAGGGGTATTCTATTTCTGAGATATACCCCTAGCCCTTTTTATTTTTTTATTTTGAAACAGTTCTTATTAAGTTGTTGAGGCTGGCCTCAAACCTATGATCCTCCTGCTCAGTCTCCCAGGTATGAGCTGCCATGCTGTACTACTTTAGGGGAATTTTATTTATAAGTAATATTGATGCCTTTAGGAATATTTTGCATGTTATATGTGTAAGTCTGAATCTTTGCAGTGTTGAAGAAATCAGTTGTATTAAAGTTCTTTAATATTTATAATATTTTATAAATGGAAGTATTTATAAAAGGAAAATAATCTGTTAAATTCATGAGTAAATAAATATAAATCAAACAACAAATAAGTAGGTGATTGCTTACATTTCATAGATTTACAAATAGAATAGGTGAAGGAATTCTTCATTATAGTCTAGAATACAATCGCTTAATTTTTCTGTGACACAGTCTATGTAGGTTTTAGAGCCATGAATTCTAGTCATAATCGATATTACTCAAGAATAATACATCATAATTTGTTATAATTATTTTTATGTTAATGAATATGGCAATGAAGCTGATAAGAAACCAAGCACTTTGAAGTTAAAATATCTCGCAGAACAAAGCAACGCAACTTTGTATCCAGAGAAAATCAACACAGGGGAAAATGTTGAAGATATTATTTGTCAGAGAGTAACCTTTAACATCATGAATTTACCTAGTACAAGATCTCAAAATGTCTTTGAATTAATGTCCTAGAACTATTCTTATGTCATTATTCTTAGTGGCAAAGATATAAAACATAAATGTGCATTAAACTAGTACAATTGTATGGGATTAGCTGAGAGTTATTTGACATTCGTCAAATTGCCACATTGTTTAGAAACCACTGATTTAAAACATGTACCAACTGATCTAATCTTACTGATGCTCTTCTCTCATTGCATCATAACTTCATAACTATTGCCTTTTTAAGCAAAGCTAGCCCTTTACCTTCTTCTGATAATTCACACTAATCTTCTTGGAAGAAAGAAAAGAGATATTTTTTTCCTACCACAATACTAATACATGTCAATACACCTCAAAGATAATAAATTCACTAGGAAAATGAGTTGGGGCAGTAGTTTTTAAACATGTGACATTTTAAAACCATCCAAGAACTTTTTTTTAAATGTCCATGTTTGTGTGCTACTGGGAAGTTATGATTTTACTGTTCTGAGTAGGTAGGTGCTTAAGTATCAGTACTTTTTAAACAATGTTCTCAGTCCCTATTTTGCATTAGAATCAGCTAGTGGACTTTGAAACCAAGCCCAATGCCCAAATTGGTCAGATGCTAGAGGTTGCACCCAGCCACAGTTCTTAAAAGTTGACATGTGTTCCTAACTGGTAGCCAAGGTGAAAAACTTCTGGTAGAGCGTCATCCACAAAACTGATGAGAGGCTGCTTGATTTGCCTTTAGTGTAAGATCTTATGATGGCAGGACATGCAGTGTTCTGCATGTGCATCAATATGAACTGTATTTTGCATGTGTGTGAACATATAACTGTGGTCAGATACACCGAATACAGGGGGCTGTCATATCTGAGGACAAATGACAAGTGTGAGCACTGTGAGGTCTGGCCACAAGGTCATGCCGGAGGAGGACCGAAAACAAAGGAATAAAGAAAGAAATGCCCCCTGCCCCAAGATGACCTGGCCACTAACACACCAACCTGTGACTTATACAACTACTCCTGTAACCCCCTCCCCTTTCTTATCCCATAAAAAGCCCCTAGCCTGTAAGGCTCTCTTCCTGGTCAGATGCCTCCTTCCAGGTTTTATTCCTAAATAAAGCCTGTTCACTGCTGTGAGGCCGTGTTTTCTTAGCCCCCATATACCCCAACAACAAGTCCATAAGATTTTCAAAACTCAGTATTAGCACATATTATGGGCTACCTGAATACCATAATTTTGAAAAGAACTTGTAAAGGCAACATTCCTAAGGAAACCCAGTAGTTGTTAGTACATCATATATTTTTAAAAATCATTCAATGGACAAATAAGATAACTATAAGAGGACTAAAGTTAAACGTTGAATCATAGGACATGAGGGTATCAGGTAAACTCTGTTATCCTCTATTTCCTCACTATCTATTCCACGCAGCTATGGGAAGATTCCATGGAAATATGTACAGCTCTGTGCCCTAGCTACTCACAGTGTGGTCCCTGGTTAAGCAGCATCAGCATCTCATGAGGGCTGCTCAAAATACAGACTCTCAGACCACACCCAGAACAAACTGAATCAGAATGGATATTTAACAAGATCCTCCAGGTGATACATACGCACGTTCAAGTTTTAAAAATTCTTCTCCATACACAGTCATTGGCATTGCTACTAAAGAAGCCCTTGTGGGATGCCGGTAACATCGAGTCCTCTGATACAGAGCCAAATACAAACATTCACACAGAACACACCCTCCCAGATTTCCCTGGAGCAGTGAGCCTTTGTGAAGCGTGGAGTTATCTGTAAACATGTGCTACACACAATCTTGCAACTTGAGAGTGGGGATTTGGTTGCCTGTCTAGTCAATCCACTGGGGGGAATTCCTGTTCTGAACCAGCTCTGAGGCTTCTGCTCGTGTGACAATGACAGCTCAGTGGAGAGGACAGCTTAGATTCAATTATCTCACATTCAGTTTTCTGGGGAAAGATCTGTCCTTTGTGTCCTGGACAATTACACCAGGTCCAGGAGTCCTCTCTCAGATTCATTGGAGAATGAGACCAGGAAGCAGAACTGAATTGTATCAACTTTAATAAACAAGATCTGGCTCAGGAAAACAACAGATTGGAGATCTTGCAGCTCAGTCGGAAAAGGAAGTTGGAGTTTTTAAGCCTTACCTAGATCCCATTTCTTCCCTTTCACAGGAGCCTTTTCTGAGAATTATGTCCAGCAGTGAACCACGTTAAGCTGTACACTGGTGGGGAAAGTCTGTTGAGAGTAGGAGAGAAATTGCCTAGATCTGATGGGAGCTCTTTTCCTTGAGATGTGATATTAAAGATAAAATGTACTACATTATTGGGAAACCATCCATCCTTTCTCTGAACACGAAAAACACTCTGTCCATTTTCATGAACCAGATACCATGCAATGCATATCATATGTAAACAAGGGTTACGGTTTGGATATATAGTATCTCCCAAAGGTTCATGTGTTGACAGCGTGGTCCCCAGTGCAGCAGAGCTCAGAGGTGGGGTTTGGGGGAAGTGACTGGACCCTAAGGGTCTGACCTCATCGGTGGATTAATGCATCGATAGCTGAATGGATCACTGGCAGGTGGTGGAAACTATAGGCAGGTGGGGCATGGTTGGAGGAAGTAGGGCACTAGGGTGTGCCTTTGGGGACTGTTTTGTCCCTGCTTCCTTCCTCTGCTCTCTCTCTCCCTCCCCTCCTTCCTGGCTGCCCTGAGACAATCTGCTGTCTTCATCAAGCCCTTCTACCATGATGTTCTGCCTCACCCCAGGCCCAAAGTAATGAATGGGGCCAACTGGTCATGGGCTAAAACCATGAATCAAAATACATTTTTCCTCCTCTAAGTTGTTCTTCTCAGGTATTTATCACTGTGGCAAAAAGCTAATACAAGTAACTAGGTTTTGCTAAAATGTCTATATAAAATGGTCATGCGACCATTCTCACAAACCCTATGAAGACATGACAGGAAATAAGAAAATATATATATATAGTAATTTAGTTGTATATGGTAGACATTAAATATTCTGTGAACATTCACAAACCATATGTTATGTATGAACCCACATGACCGCACATTATGTTCTGACCCCTCCCTGAAAAAATGATATACACTCCTGGCTGCCTGATTACAAATCTGGATGAGAATTTTCAATTTAATTTTCTTGTAAACAAGCTTTATTCTACTGACCAGACCATGGAAAAGGGAAATCCAATTACATGCAGATTGAGGAAAACACTCTCACTCAGCAAGTTTTCAACTCAAATATATCAACTTGATTATGTATAAAGATTAGTTTAGAAGTGGAGTAGAAAAACACAAAGGTAAAGACTGATGAATAAACTTTTTTCTAGCTTAGGGCTTTGTATTTAGAACTCTAAGAATTTTTTAATGTTAACCATTTTTCATCAGTAACTAATAGTAATACCTGTATGAGCTAAAATTTAAATGTTTTGCTTACAAGATAACACTGGGTATATTCCTCAATTGCTCGATGCAACATTTTGCTGTCTCATTAGATCTAGTTTCTTAATTATTATTAAACATTGACTATGTACTTTTTAACTGCTTCTTGTACCAGGCACTGAAAGTGGCACGATGGTGGATTTCTCAATTCCTTTTTCTACTCTAGTCAGTTTTTATTTTATGTATTTTGAGACCATGTTTTCTATTTAGAATTGGTTTTTCTTCCTATTATATAAAAAATGTTTTTCATGATGGAAGGACTACATAAACTAATATTTTTAGCTACTTTAAAATCATTTTTACCCTAAAGTCTATTTTGTCTGTTATTAAACCAGGTATATTCATTCTCTTCTGGTTAGTATGTAATCATATCTTTCCATCACTTTTTCTTTCAAACTTTTAGTATTCTTTTGTTTTAGACAAGTGACCTGCAATATCACAGAGTAGAACTTTAAAATCTAATCTTAAAATTATTGTATTTTCACTGGAAATTATATTTCATTCATATTTATGTTGAGTAATTAAAATTTGATCTTTTCTACTATGTTTTTACTTTTCATTGCCTAGATTTTCCTACTTTTTCTCTCATGTATTTCCTTCTTTTGATTGGTTGGAATGTCTTGTTTGCTTTTTCTGAATCTATTTATCCCCTCTAAGTTTATAAACTATGCTTATTCTTTAATGGGTTTCACACATAATCAAATATAGAATAAGTCTAATGTTATTTAAGATCCTTATTCTCCTCCCTCCAATGATAAGAATCTTGAGACATTTTAATTCTGAGAGCCTCTACTAACTCAGACACTATTATTTTCTAGAATCTTAGTTTTATTATATTAATTCCACAAGTATACATTGTATAGTATTGTTAGGCTGTATTTCACTATTCTCTTTTTTTTTTTTTTTTTTTGCGGTACTGGGGATTGAACCCAGGGGCATTCTACCTCCGAGCTACACCCCCCAGCCCTATTTTTTATACTTTATTTTGAAACCGGGTCTCACGAAGTTGCGGAGGGCCTCACTAAGTAGCTGAGGCTGGCCGCGAACCTGGATCCTCCAGTCTCCGCCTCCCAAGTACTGGGATTACAAGCGTGCGCCACCACGCCCGGCCAATATTCTCTTTTCTTTTAACCTTTTAAAGTTATAGATTTTCATGTCTCTATGTGATCAGAAAGCTTCAGTTATATGTGTAGAGTTTTTTTACACAATAGATGTTTTTATCTTTATCACACAATTGGTTCAGCAATTCTTTCCTCCTCCAAGTTGTTTTTCTCAGTTATCTGTCACAGTGACAAAAAGGTGACTAATACAAGTTATAGCTCAACTACAATATTTCTTTTGCTTCAAGTGTATTATTTAGAATATCATCCAGTGTACATTCATTGGTGATAAATATTCTCAGATATTGTTGCCTGAAAATGACTTTGTTTAACCAATATTCTTGAAAGATATTTTAAACCAGATAAATTCTTTTAGGTTTATTCAGCCCTTGGGAAAATTTTTACTTGTCTTTTGGCTACTGCTATTAAGAATTAAATTATCTATCAATTCATCATTTCTTTGTAGTATTTTTCCTTTCTTTTAACATCTTATTTGTGCCTTTAGTATTATACAATTCTCCATAACATACCTCAATTAGGACTTCTTTTTATTTATCCTGCTTAATTTTGGGATCCATTCTTGTATTTATTCAGTTAAAGGATCGGCATCTTTCCAAATTGTGGAAAATTCTTAGCATTTGTCACCTCAACTATTGCTCCTTTCCGCCTCTGATTTCTTCCTCCAGAATTCTAATTAGATGTTAAACAATCTCTTCTTATTATCCCCTTTTTTTCTCCTGATCTTTCTTACATTTTCTGCTTGTCAAGGTGGTTCAAAAGCTTCAATTATAAATGTACAAATTTCTCACAGAATTTAAAGTGGTTATGCTTAATGTATTTGGGGGACAAATAAATTACATGAATCCAGTTAGCAAATCTGCATGAGGATTAACTTGTGATACAAGTAATTGGGAGATATTTACCTCTCTTCTAACATTACATCCTCTTTTGCATGTCAGGATTATTACTCATTTTGCATTACTTTAAAGTGTGGGTACTTGAGATTCCAGCTTTAGTAGAGGTCTTCTACTAGAGTCTACATTAAGAAGGTCCTAGACACCAAGCTCTATGGAACTTTGAAAATTAGGGTTTGGTTCTCTTCCCCTTCTCTTTCTCTTTAAAATTTAAAAAATACGTTGACTCACCAACTGCTGTGTGCACGTCACTATCACTATTTACTACATTATGATGCAAGACTATAATGCACCAATAAAAGTGTAAAAGAAGAAAAAACTATGTTGACTTCTTCCCTTTACCAAAAAGTCAATAGACACTCCTGAATGAGATGGTATTGTCTAACAAGGTAGACTCCTGATGGAGGGGATTCACAGTCAACCTGACTACACACAGGAGATCTACACAATGGAAATTAGATTTCTCATCAAAAGAGGAGGAACAACTATAAAAAAGGGGAAGCTACAATAGGCCTTCTTTTGTTAGACTGGAATTGGAAACCAGAGGCTGAACTTGTAGCTTTAAATAGGTATCATGTTAAAGGAATAAATATAAATGTATGTTTTGTGGTAAATATAGGTCCACTCTATATAAATATTCATAAAATGATGTAATTTCTTAAGCTGTCCACTAAGAGAGCTTGGAGAGAGTGAAACCCCAGTAGTACCATGTACACCTCCTACCCAGGTCTTGGTTTCCGAACACCATTCTCCACTAAATGAATCCAAGAATCCTTGGAAAAGTGGGTGAATCAAGGGCTGGTGCAGAAAAAGAACAAGATGACCTGGAACATCTGTTACCAGACAATAAAGAAGTGCAGCAGTAATGTGGATGTGGCGAAAGAACACAGAAGCCAGTTTGAAGGCACTGTGGAAAATTCATTGGCTAAATCTGGGAAAAGTAAAGCATCAAAACAAATAGTAGTCATAACGGATTATATCCTACCTAGTAAAATTAGAATCCCAAAGTCCATACTAATATAATTAACAAATAACTGTGGAAAAAAGAAACTTCTGACATACTTGTCTGCCAACTAGCAAACACTGAAGGAATGATGGCATTAGAAAACCACCATTTGACAACCATGCCAGAAATAATTAATTCAAGAAAGAAACAGTAATAGATACTAAAATTAGTTGGTGAAAATTACTTAAGAAATAGAATTGTACATAGTCTGTAAGTATTTCTTTTTTAAATAATTATTGAAAAGGGAGGGGAGCCGGGCGTGGTGGCTCATGCTTGTAATCCCAGTACTTTGGGAGGCGGAGACCGGAGGATCCAGGTTCATGGCCAGCCTCAGCTCTCTCTCTTTCTCTCTCTCTCTCTCCCTGTCTCTCTCTACTTAGTGAGGCCCTCCGCAACTTCATGAGACCCAGTTTCAAAATAAAGTATAAAAAAAAAGGGAGGGGTGCTGGGCGTTGTGGCTCATGCCTGCAATCCCAATACGTGGGAGGCTGAGACAGGAGGTTTGCAGGTTTGAAACCAGCCTCAGTAACTCAGCAAGATCCTGTTTACAAATAAAAAAAAAATAGGGCTGAGGGTATAGCTTGGAGGTAGAATGTCCCTGGGTTCAATTCCCAGCACCATTAATAAAGGGGGAAGGGGTATTTAGGACTAACTGTACAGTGAAGAAACCTGGCAGGCCTCATCTTAGCAAAATGATCAAATTTAACACAACCAATAATGGGACAGATAGACATCATGTGTCATTCAACAGGATGCAGTGATATTCAGACAAAAATAGGTAACCTAGGACTCAGTTGAGGTATATTCTACAAAATAATTAGCATATAGTCTTCAAAATTGTCAATGTTATGAAAATCAAGAGCCGAGATACTGTTCCAGTTTGAGAGAGACATACAACTGTTGTAATGCATGACCCAGGATTAGATCCTTCACTATATATGAAAAAACCATACTGGGATAATTAGCAAAACATAAATGGATGCTCTGAGAGAAGGACAAATAGTTGTTCTTTGTACTGTTCTTGCTTCTTTTCTGTTGTTTCAAGCTATCTCAAAATAAATTGCCAAAAAATCAAGCAACCTGGCCTTCAGGGTCTCTTGAGGTACAGAGATGTCCTTACCTCTCAGCTGGTCTGCTTTCATTTTGCTTTTGTTCTGTATGGATTCTTTTCTTGTCAGCTCAGTAATACATTTAACAAGATATTTATTATACTTTACCCAGCATTTTCAGTTCCTTTAAATGGGAGAATGTTCAGAATATCTAAACCACAATACTGCATTAAACTATAGCCTCTCATATGTTTTATTTTACTGCATTTGTTTTCACTGCTCTTAAGGAATGACTAATAATTTATGTGCATTATTTCCTTCATCTTTCTAGAATATTCTCTCTATTCCTTTTTCCTTTTGTAGCTCCATATTTTTAATTCACTTCATTGAATTTCCTCAGACCTACCTTTCATATCCCCAATTTCTTTTTTAGCAGCATCTAATCTTCAGTTTTCTTTTTGCTGATTCTTTAATGTTTTTAATTTCTGATATGCTCGTTTATTTCTCACATTTCTTTCCTAAGTTCTACCAAATTAGTATTTTTATCACTTTCTACTTTCTTACCTATATTTTGAGCATTTATTTTGGTAATCACTATTAGAATAACTTTATAAAGACCTCCCATTCTTTTACCTGCTTCATTGTAAAACATTTCTTATATGTACCAATTTCAGTCCTTCATTATATCTCTACCCAATTTTTATGCTATTTTAAGGGTTTCCAACCTATTTAAACTTTGAAAGGGGCTTTTCTTCTGTGCCGGTAATATTGCTGAGATACAAAATGGAAGAGAGCCTTGGAGAGGGAAATAGTGAGAAGCTTTAATTTCAGTTTGTTGTCTCTATGTTCTTACTCTCTCACCAACTATCTGCCAATGAGCATGTTTCCACTCTAGGATAATAGGAATTTGTCCTAGCTACAATGGCACCTTTTATCCTATAAAGCCCCAAAGTAGTGATTTGGTCCACTTTTCTTTAGTTGACAAAGATCTACAAGCTAATTACAACCATCAGTCTACTGATAGGGCAAAAGAAATAAAACAGGTAGTAATGATGACACGTCACTGCATTTCCCTCCTCCCTGCTCTCAAATATTCTATAGTGTCACACGGGAATATGCATGCAGCACATTGGACACTCACAAACATATCTGGACCATACTGGAAGGTTCTGTTCAAGGGACAACAGGAAGACCGAAGTACTTAGCAAATACTGAGCACATGTGAAGGGAGGTCAGAGAAGTAGGCAATAGTCAGCTCATAGAGAAGTAGAGAATCTAATTTGAATATTTTTCATAATTTAAGTGGGAAATTGGACTGAGGTAGTAGCAGTAGAGAAAGAGTGAAGTGGATGGAAGCATAATTTGGAAATACAACTGACCATACTTGCTACTGGATGAGATATGGAAGAGGACAAAAAGAAGACTCAAAGATGTCTTGTAGTCATTTCTCTAAGCAAAGAGGAATAGGGGATCTTTAAGAAAGAATAGGAGGAGCTTTTACAGGGGGAAAATCATATTAAGGATTGGAAATAAATATTGAATGAAGATACATCAGTTTTTTTTTTCTTCATGGAGCAAATAAGTCAGTGGGGAAACAGAGAAATAAGGAGGAAATTTTAATAAAATGTGGTAATTGCTGTCATTGCGAGTAGGCAGAGTGCTGTAAAAGCCCACAGGAAGGATACCTACACTGTTCTTTGGGGGTCAGAGTGGAATGCCTGGAGGAAGTAACTATTACTTGGATGAAGAACCAGTGTTTAAAATAAACAAAGAAACAAATTTAGTGTTTTCAGGAAGCTTCCAATAACCAAGACAGAGAGCAAGGTAGGAAATGGCAAGAAAAGGGTTGAGGCATGAAGACATGTTGAAAGCCTTTTAAATGATGATCAGAGTTTTGTTACTTAGCCTAAAGACAATGGGATATCAGGGAAGTGACGTGTAAGTAGCACAAATTTCCCTCTGTTCACATTTCATTGGCAGGAACCCGTCATGAACCACACAGAGCTGCATGGACAGGGGAATGAGGTCTCCTGTGGATTCAGAAAGGAAGAGGAACAAATAGTGAACACCAGCAATGTCTACCACAGGAGAGACCAACTATTATGTGGATTATACATTAAATACCAAATAACCCAATCATTTATCTTCAATAGAAAACACACAGGGACAAGAGAAAAAGTCTATTAAAGTTCCAGTCTATGTGTATATTTGTCTATTGGTGTAGTATATAAATAAGGATGTGTATTCCTGTCAACAAATCTGAGCTCTGTACCAAATTCCTGAACTCCTGAAACAGTAACAGGGAGAGCCCAGGATGACTGCCAATTGGAAGAAACTTGCCAAGTATGTTAAGACATCATGGACGGAGAAAAACAATGATTTCAACTCAAATCTCCAAAGAGAAAACCACAGGTGTAGGTGGCTCAAGTAGGTACAGAGGGCTTTGTGCGTGTGTGTGACCATGAGAGAACAGAGCATGATGTATTTTTAACAATGATTGTGATTCTGCTGAATACCTGTAAAAACCAGTCCATTTTTGATATTATAAGGAAAGTTCAGTCTGTGAAGTCCAGTCTGATATGAATCTGTTTAAGCTACTCCACATTGCTTGAGCTACATTACCTTTGCCTTTTGTGTAGGTGAGGAAACAAGGTATTTGTTTAGGTTTAGATAGAACCCAAATTAAACCCAGGTCCTGCCACCCACTAGCTGTGGGGTCTTGGGCAATAAATTCAAACTTTGTGAGCCTCAACTTCCTCATCTAGAATATGGTCATAATAATGTGTATGTCACTTATGTTGTTGCAAGGATTACATTTTTAAGACCTGTAAATCACATAATACCATGCTTGGCTTGGGGTGAAGTTTCAATTAATGGGAACTCCCAAACCTCATTTTTTAGTTCTCTGTTTTCAGGTGAAGTTTTTGGATGAAATCCATTTTGTTACATTGCTTGAATTCAAAATAACATGATTATTTTAAATGCACAAAATAATTATAGAGAGGAATTTTTATAAAGTTCATTTTAATGAACCAATTTTGTTATTTTCTTTTAAAAAAATCATGAATCCTATTAAGATCAGATCTCTTGTTTTTCATAAAGTGCTGACAAGTCAAGTCAAATATTTGCCACATGTTTTCCCATCTGCTAGGGATTATGGATGTCCTGGCATATGGTGTAATAACACCCACAGTCGTGCCCATAGGCTGAATGGCCTAAAAACCCTAATGTATGGAATCAGCTCACAGTACTCAGGAGTTCAAAAAGGTCCCCAAACCTACAACCCACAGGCTGGGCTTGGTCCCCCTAAAATTCAACACTGAATATTGGAGGCATTAAACATAGATCACATGCTTTGCAGATCCCCTAAGAGATCTGGTCTGCTCCAGGGTTCATGGAGTAGAACAGATCACGAAGAAGGTGGGACAGAAGTAGGGCCAGGACATTTGTGCTGAAATATTGGTTCCATAAAACAAACTAGGGTTTGTTTACAACATTTAAGGTCAAAAAGCATCACATCAACTTCTATGCAAATTCTTCAGGTTGTCAATATTAGGAAACAAAGAGCAGAAAAGAATCATAAAGAGAACTCACCAGGCTCTGAAATCTGACTTCAGAGACTAATAAGACTAAAGTTGATGGAGTAATAGTCTTTGACACAGTGAGGCTTACCTAATCAATACCTGGCTCACTAGTACATGCCTCACCAAGGTCCTTTCCTTATTCCCATTGCCTCTGCATATGCTCAGGGAGAAGGGCAAAAAAAGACCAACTTCCAAGCCTGTTATGCACCTGTAATCCCAGTACTTGGGAGGCAGAGACAGGAGGATAACAGGTTCCAGGCCAGCCTCAGCAGCTTAGGGAGACCCTGTTTCAAAATAAAAAATAAGAAGAAGGTGTAGCTCAGAGGTAGAATGCCCCTGGGTTCAATTTCTAGTAACACACACATACACACACACACACACACACACACACACACACACACACACACACATGACTGGCGGAGTAACAATTCACCTTGTTTTCAAAGTCCCTCTACTGTGATTTGCACAATTCCAGTTTAGCCTGTCTTATGAGATAAGCACAGAAGATGCACTAAAGAGGTGACTGGAAAGGGGACAAGTGTATAAGAGAAACCAACACATACTTTACCCAGAGCTGAATTTTAGTCCTGGCTTGGTCCCTAGTGGTAGAAGTGACTTCACTAAATTACACTGTGGAACCATGGCTGTATTCCTAATGTGTGCCATAAAAGGTTGACCAGTTGACCTCTTTCTCAGTGTCTGTGTATCCTAGAACAGTCTCTGTCCTTGTATCCTATATTTATTATAATATCTCCTCTCTCTCTCAATTATGACCTGATCTGAAATTACATGGTTCATCCTACCCCTTAGGTTGTCTTTTCAGCTCTAAAATCTTATTGATTCTTCTACTCATCTAATCTTTTATATCCAGAGCATTCATATACACCAATGCTCCTACCAGAGAAATAATAGCTAGTGCATATTCATCTATCTAGTTAAGCCTATTAAAGTAACTGTTCCTTCAACTCAGGTCCTGTCATTGCAAAATCTCTAGCTCAGTTCAGCTGATGTTTTGCCGGAAGCCTAGAATATCCATTGTATTATAGAATCAAATTCTGGAAAACTTAATGCACTTGAATTTCTTGATGAGGTAAACAAATGCTACTCATTTATTTTCCTGTCAGCAAAAAATATATCATTGTATTCCCAGTGGCCTTTCAAAACAGATTTAAAAACTATAATGATAAAATCTTCATTTCCCAACCTTCATCACATTTCCCATTTATTTCTTGGTGAATATACTTCACAAAGTTCAGGATTTTTAGATTCTGAAAGTCATTCTATGTATATCTAGATAGATAGATAGATAGATAGATAGATGATAGATATATGCTATAAAATATTTTGTAGAAGATTAAGGATGTGTTGAGCTAAAAAAATACTTCACACATAAATATATTTCAGAAATTCTAGTATCATCTTTCCCAAGTTAAGGAATATAATGATTAGTTACATATGCTTTAATGTTTTAATGAGCCAACATAATTCTATAATTTAAATCTTCTGTCTGGATTTTTCAAAGAAGCAAAATCTCAAACATGCCAATTAAATAAAAAAATAGACTTTATCCTAGCATAGCCTAAGCCAAACAAATCTATTTCTTGGCCCCCTGATCACAGTTGATGATCCTCCTTGGAAATTCAGACTTCCTCCCTTCCTTCTCCATTTCCTTGGCAGCCATGATATTTTTCTGGGTCACTTCTTCCAGGCTTTCTCTAGCCTCCCCACACGCCTCTCTGACTTGCCTTTATCTGTTCAGTGCACTTTAGCTGGAGCTGCTGGTAATTTATAAACGTGACAGCTGCTTTCAGCAAAGCTGAGCTTTAAACGTTAACACGACATGTATTTGGGGACATCTACAGGCTGTCCTCTGCCATCGAAAAGGAAACTAAGCAGAATGCTTTGACTGGGTAAGGTCCTCTCACCATTGTACCCTGCACTCTCATCTTTCTGCACCAATGAATCTTCACATTCATCACCATTCCAAAAGAAGACTCAGACACAAGATCTTAAATTCATTTATCATCTGCACAAATCTGCAATGTCCAATCTGTAACTATGATTATTAAAATATTTTCCTGTAATGATTAAAAACTCTTTCCACCATACATTTGTTTCAGAAATATTGTTAAGTAGATTTTTACTTCAGACTAAGGGTTATTAACAGTTTGATAAGTCATATTTCATATTCAGACATCAAAATACTTTAGAAAGTCTAATAGTAACAGAAAGAAATTTTAAAAATGAAACAGATGCTTCCAAAAATGACTGAAAAACAAGTAGGAAATGAATGTTATAAAAGTTGGTGTTTATAATAATTATTCTTACCATTTACCAAATATTTTTTATGTACCAGGCCCTAATCTAAGCACTTTCTGCTATATAAACTTACATAATCACCACCAAATCCTAGGAGTTAACTATGTGAGAGATTAGAGAATTAACTCAAACAGAATGGGAATGACTATCAAAGTTCCACAGCAAGCGAGTGGTGGAGCTGGTATTCCATCCCAGGACTAACTCCAAAGTCCTTGCTATTAAATTGTTATGATCCTGTACATAGATCAGTGATTTTTCAATCTGATCAAATAAAATACCCACCTTCAAAAAACTGTGTAACTCCTTACTATTCTGAAATAAAATATATAGAAAATATAGTCTGCCTACAAATTAACTTTAAAAAATCAGAGTGGCCTAGTTGTTATATAAAAGAGATACAAAAAGAATGCAATTTATAGTGAAATATATATAATCTAACATATAAATGCACAAAAATAAATAATGTTCTAAATAGCCAAAAAATGCAAATGGATATAGGTGTGTTGCATCTTAACTCAAATACCATGAACGGTATTGTCATCGGTGATGAGATCTGTCGTAATGATGAATAATTCTTGGTCAAGTTCCAAATGAAATGAAGCGAAATCTTCCTTTACATGCACAAAAGTTGCATTCTAGCAAATTCATCTGATATTTAAAAATGCATAAAAATACCATGTGTACAAAGATCATTTGGTTTTGCTTTCAGATAATTATGCGGTTTTTGCATACATGAATGTCTGGTAGGACTTGAAAAGTCGGCAGGACACAGGATGGTTATTTGTCACACGCAGGACTCTCCAGAGCATTGTCAGACATCCAGCCTCCTGTGTTTCCCACTCACTACGTGCCAGCAGGGCCTCTCAGTCATGGGACAACCATAACACCCCCCCATGATCCCCAAAACATGGCTTACAGGGTCATGGCCCCTCCTGAGGACCACGGCTGTAACTGAGAGAACAGATGATATTCAGAGGAGAAAGGGGAGGGAAATAAAGCACAAGACCAAGGGGGGGGGTGGAAAAGTGTTCTTTAGAATATATATCCTAAGGAAAACTGACCTTGAACTTTAAATGGGTAATGAAGACTTTCCAAAGTCTTCTAGCATTTTGTTCCAACATTTTCCTCCATTCCCCTGCCAACCTACCTACCTCTCCAATTCTATCTCCAAGCTATCCACCCTGAGCTCTTTGTTTTTAACAGGGTCTGGCTAGGTTGCTGAGAGTCTCGCTCAGTTGACGAGACTATCCCTGAACCTGTGATCCTCCTGTCTCAGCCTTCCAAGTACTGGGATTACAGGCATGTGCCACCACATCCTGCTCTTTCTCCCATTTTACCAGCAAAAGACATCCATCCACCTGACAAAACAGAAATTGCTTCTCATCTGGCTCCTTTGCCAAAAAATAGTCTTGGATAGGAACAGTCTACTTGGAGAGGGAAAGTTCCTCTGCTCTTATTCTGACAAACTTTTTCAGTTTCTCCTCTCTGTTCTCTTTCCTTATCATTCTTTAATTATTCTTAGCAAATACTCCTAGGAAGCAAAGGAACAAAAATGAGCCTGAAGAACAAATATTGTTGTAATAACTGGATTAGTTGCTATAAAAGATGACTATGGCTCTTCTAGAAAGTATTTCATTCAATAAATAAATATTAGGAATCTTCAATGTGCTAAACTCTTAGTCTGATATATACTCTCCATCTAAGAGGGTTTTATACATAGTGGGAAGATAGTAATTAATAGTTAGTTTCAAGGTACTGTTGCTACAAATACCATGGGTAAGTCCCGGATGGTATTGATAGTATGGAAATTCACAGAAATGATAACTGACCAAGTCTTAAGGAGAAAGAAACCCAAGGGACTGAAAACAAAATGCACAGTGGAGAAAGGGTGTTTCTGCCATTGGGAATAACCTTTTAAGACTCAAAATCAAGAGAACATGCTTTATCCAGGACGTACTGCCTAACTCAGTTCCACTTGGGCAGGAGGAGGTGGCAAGTCTTGAAGCCACATGTGTTAGAGGATGCCAGATGACGCTGGGTTGTGTTTACCATCGGAAGGAGACTGGACTTTACCCTGAGTGTCATGAGATCCCTCTGTAAAGTGGGATTTGCATTTTAGTCGGACCATTTTGGCCCCTTGTGGAGAACAGATTAGAGAAGGGCAACTGGTGAGGGGGTGTGCAGAGAGACCACTATCAAGCTCTTGTGCTGTTGCAGGCAAAAGAGGAGGGTAGCTGGGGCTGAAGCCAATGAGGATGAGCAGAAGCGGCCGGGCTTGAAAGTTAGGATGGGCAAAGAATAGGACAGAACCAGGCGACCCTCTGAACTGGAGAGGTGAGGATGGCACATGGGCCTCTGGGCTCCTCACCTCCGTGGAGGTGGTGCCAGTGACTGGGACAGCGATGACAGAAGGAGCAGGTAGAGGAGGATGAGACTGCCGAGGGTGCATGTTGAGGCAGAACATCCACTCTTCAGCACTATGGATGTGCTTTGTTACTAATGTTCCTAACTGTCTGAGTGACCGATTTTTCTGTTCAGAGATGTTTATTTCTATAATGATAGAACTGAAGGAGGCTTTGCTTTGCAGTGACCTAATCTTATTTTTAAAATAAGAAAACTGAGCACAGACTAGGAGAGAAAGCAACTTAATCACAAACTTACAGTTTATTAATTGAAGCGTGATATAATGAAGAAAAAAAACCAACCACTGATTCAAATTCCTGATCAGCCACCTATTAGCTGTGTGATTTTTACATGTCTCTTTCCCTGATGCCCCCACTTCTTAGTATTGTTATTAAACTAATTAAATCTTAGGTGTGAAATGCAGCATAAAACTTGTTACAGAGCAAGTACTCAAAAATATTCTGCTTGTTTCTTATTCCAATTAACTTGATCATTAAATGAAGTTTTCCCTATGTAAAAGAGCAAAAACACAGTTTTCCTAAAATTGAGATTTTACTAGTCCTCCACCTAGCAAATTAAGATTTGAATAAAATTTTGACCAATCACAAGTTACATAAATGTTAGCTTGATGCTCTTGTCTTTAAATATGAAGATAGTATCTACCTTGTAGGTTTCTCCAAAGATTAAGTAAAACAGCATGGAAAATACCTAAAGTGACATCCGTTGCCTAGTAGATATCCAGTAAATTCTTCCAAGTAAGCATATGGGGTAGAAATGTCAACCCAGCCATTTAGAAAGGGGATCAGGATGAGAGTTCTAAATTGGTTCTTCTAAACAGAGATGACAGTTGATAAAAGGTTGAGATTGGGAACAGATGCTAAAAGGAAGGGACTCTATTACCTCTTCAGGAGAACCTATATTTAGAAAAGATGGGGGAGAGGGAGACTAGTCAAAGAAGGAAAGTAGAACCAAGGATTAAAGTGCAATAAATACTAACAGATTAGAGGGGAAGTAAGGACTAATCAAGCAGTAAAAAGAGCACAGAAGAAGATAAGGAGAGACAAGAAAAGACTTTGAATTGTGGAAACTGGATATGAAAGATAGAGAGGAGTTTCCTTTGAGATTACAAGAGGGTGAACTAGTAGAAAGTGAAGAAGACAATAAATGTATACTGAGTATCAAATGTAATTTCCAGGTTATATGTGTATGACTGAGTTTTATTGTTGTTTTGGTTTTTTGGGGGGTGCTTTTTTGCATTTTAAAAATTGGCTTTGGGGGAGGGAGGCTACTTGGTCTTATAGTTTGAAAATGTAGGATGCAGGATTTTTGCTTTGGCAAGGTTAATGTAAATGAAAGCTGTGGTCTCCAAACTTGTGGGTCATACAATATTTATGAGTGAACGTTTTGAACCTATATTCTCAGTAAATGTATGACTACATGCATTTGAACTAACACGTTGCATATATAATTACATATGTGTAAATTTTAAAAGGTCGGATAAAAATAATACAATTAGACGTTCTCAAATGTCTTTCCTTACCCCAGTATTGTTTGGGTAAATATCCGGTGATCACACTTGAGGTTTCTGTGCTAATAGTGAATAATAATATTTTGAAAAGTGCTCATTGAATACTTAAACATATATATTCTCACTGGACAAAAAAATTGATAAGTATTTCAGTTATGTATAGTCTATGGTTTTTACATGTTTTATGAGTGGCACTCCTAGATGCATTTGCCACATTGTGTGAGGGCGAGGGAGGTCCATGATGTCTCCATGTGTTGATGCTTTTGCTTCATCTCTGTTGTAAGGTCATCCTCTGCTTTAAACAGTTTGACCAATCATCTAGATCATTTCCCCATCAAAATATTCTGTGTAATGCTTTCTCCCCTGTATCCTCCTTTGAAGAATGTTTATGTTGCCACCACTGTTTTTAATTTCTTTGTGTTTGATATATCCTTGCCATTTCTTCTACTCGATACTTTTTGTCATTTAATTTTAGATTTGTCCCTTGAAAAATGAACTGGGGTTTTCTTCTCTGTTGTTTTAACATAAAATGTATTTATATTCATTAAATTACAAACATGTTTGTTATTTTTTGTGCATGTATATTAAAACACCTCATTTATAATTTTCTCTGTCACCTTGGTTCCATTTTTGTTTTTTGTTTTTCTTTTTTTGCTTTGTGGAATATTGCTATACGTCCTCTACTTTTATCATTTAAAAGTTATCTAAAGTTCCAAAATGTTCTTGAAATAACTTTCTTCATCAATGTCAACAATGCAAGAATATCTCCTTCATGTAAATAAGACATTTAGTACGCTTTTGCTTCAGTTAATTTTATCCCACCTACTCAGTTTCTATTTATAAAATACAGTGTTCTCTTCCTTATAAAATGGGAAATTTTAGGCATGTGTCATTTTATTTCTCTTTGGGCATATTTTTATATTTGAACTAGTTTTATGTTTGCAGAAAGAATTTAGGCTTGCTTCTATGTGTTACCAGTTTCAGTATTTAACACATCCGTTGGCCTAATTTGTCCTTTTTTGAGTTTTTTATTAATTTCTGTCTTGTTCCAATATATATATATATATATATATATTTTTTTTTTTTTTTTTTTTTGCGGTACCAGGGATTGAACCTAGGGGCGTTCTACCTCTGTGCTACACCCCCGGCCCTATCTTTTTATCCTTTATTTTGAAACCGGATCTCACGAAGTTGCGGACGGCCTCACTAGGGAGAGAGAGAGAGAGAGAGAGAGAGAGAGAGAGAGCTGAGGCTGGCCACGAACCCGGATCCTCCCATCTCCACCTCCCAAAGTACTGGGATTACAAGCCGCCTCCCAAAGTACTGGGATTACAAGCGTGCGCCACCACGCCCGGCATATTTATGTATTTTTAAAGGTAGATGGGTAATTTTTGAGTCTTTGATTTTATGTCTTTCTTTCCTGTTTTCATATGATGTCATAATTTGTTTACTAATATTTCCATATTTTATGGATACCTTGTATAAAGAAAAAAATTGAGTCAAAATTTTTCCCAGGAGTGCATGTAAATGTACTTTAGGGTCAAACACTAAAGTTCTAAAGTAGTACAGAATCAATTTGATACTATTTTGTTTCTTCTGCCTGAACACTTATATTTCAGAGATAGAGCACTCCTTTTAACAGTTCATCCTTTGGGTCTAGGGGCTTTCTCTTCATCAACTTCCCTTGCTATTTGATGAGCCTATTTTTGTCTATAATTAGCCTTTCTTAGGTCAATAAAGCTTTATATTCTCACTTTTTGTGTTACTATGCTTCATTTTTTCTGATCAGGAACACTTTTTCTGATTATAATTGTTTGAATATCAGTTATGCCCTTCACTGTGTTTTTTTTTTTTTTTTTTTGCGGTACTGGGGATTGAACCCAGGGGCATTCTACCTCCGAGCTACACCCCCAGCCCTATTTTTTATTCTTTATTTTGAAACAGGGTCTCACTAAGTTGCAGAGGAACTTACAAGTTGCTGAGGCTGGCTACAAACCTGTAATCTTCCTGTCTCAGCCTCCCAAGTACTGGGATTACAAGGCTGCACCACCATGCCCGGCTGCCCTTCACTGCTTCTATTGAAATTGTAAATCATAGGCCGGGCGTGGTCGCGCAGGCTTGTAATCCCAGTACTTTGGGAGGCAGAGACCGGAGGATCCGGGTTCGCGGCCAGCCTCATCTCTCTCTCTCTCTCTCTCTCTACCTAGTGAGGCTGAGGCCCTCCGCAACTTCGTGAGAACCGGTTTCAAAATAAAGCATAAAAAAATAGGGCCGGGGGTGTAGCGTGGAGGTAGACCACCCCTGGGTTCAATCCCCGGTACCGCAAAAAAAAAAAAAAGAAATTGTAAATCATGCAGTATAATTTTTAGATTTTGTACAAGGTCTTATTTTCACTGGTATAAAAGTCTCTCCTCTTTAATACTTATTGTCATATACAGTCATATATAGTCATATATATATACACACACACACATATATATGCTAGCCATCATTTTATAGAATAACTTTTCATATTGAAAATCCAAATTAAATAGTTAATAAAATTAGCTTTTGTTTCATGTTTGATAACTTTTAGAAGTCCAATTTTGGCCAGGCGTGGTGACGCACGCTTGTAATCCCAGTACTTTGGGAGGCGGAGACCGAAGGATCCGGGTTCGCTGCCAGCCTCAGCTCTCTCTCTCTCTCTGTCTCTCTCTCTCTCTCAGTCTCTCTCTCTCTCTCTGTCTCTACTTAGTGAGGCCCTCCACAACTTCATGAGACCCAGTTTCAAAATAAAGTATAAAAAATAGGGCCGGGGGTGTAGCGCGGAGGTAGAACGCCCCTGGGTTCAATCCCCGGTACCGCAAAAAAAAAAAAATAGAGGTCCAATTTTTCTGTAAAATTTTTAAAAATGTTCCCATTCTCTAGATTATGGAATCGTCTTACAAGTTCACTATCCTTTCTATCTGATTTCTTATGTTTTGATGAGCAGTTCTCTACTTGGCTGAGGTGTTTTCCATGAAATCAGTACAAGAACATTGTCCTTGAGAACCTGGAATCTGCATTCTAGGTAATGTCCACAGCCCCCCAATTCCTGATGTCTAATATTCATTCTTTTAGTGTGAAAGTGCTGAGTTAGCTGTGGGTACTGGACTAGCTTAGATTATTCAAAAGCCAATGAAGCCTATGAAAGGCCCCTCCACCCTAGCCTCAGGAGATAGTCACCAACAGCAAGCATCTTAATAGAACTCTGCGCAAATTGTACAGCCCAACTGCTGAGGTCCAAATCCTAGCTCTTTAATGGAGTTTTGTTACCTGGATACGTGCTTGGGAAAACAGAAGTATTTTATAAGCTTCAAATTTCTCTTCTTTAAAATAGGGACAATGATAGTTTCTCCCTCATAGGGTTATGAGGATAAAATGAATTACTGTATGTAAAGCACTTGAAACGATGCCTGGCACGTAGTCAGCGTTCTGTCACACGTTTGCCACTTTTAGGAAACTTTAGCTTACAAAGGGACTGTGTAGAGATTTGCAGCCTCAGCCTTTGTCCAGAGCCATGCACTATCGAATAGGAACTGAAACAGCCAGAGAAATAAAGACACTCACCTAGCGAGTGGAAAATCTCTGTTAACGGTCCACTCCACGCTGAGGACATTGTACCTACCCAGACCCAATTCCTCCTGGGTATGCTACTCCTGACACCACAGCCTAACAATTTTATAAATCCCAGGATGTATATGCATGCCTCTTAAAACTCTCCCATGGAAAAATGTGTTCATAATGATATAAGTATTCTAACTATCTGGCTGGCAGTGAATAATGATGAAAACAAAAGACAGCTGTGTTTTTGGAATTTGAGACATCTGGAAGGATAGAGATGTGCACTGAAGTGTCAAATGAGACAGGCCAATGGAAAGATGAAGGGCCACGGATGGAGCAACGGACTTGAAGTGAATCGATTAGTACAGACAAATACAGCCCTGGCATTTCAAACAATAAAGAAAAGCCATGCTGCAAAAAGATTAAAATGGGAAGGAAGCCACCAACCAGAAAGGATATTAAAGGATCAGGTGTGGGGCTGCCTGGCTTAACATGCACACAGTGAGCGCCTACTGTGTGCCAGGCACATGGAGGTTCAAAGCATCAGCAGATACAACCAAGAGTGAGTGTAGAGAAACAACTCCATCCTGTAAATGTAAAAATGAGTCTATGGGAATAAAATTGAGAGCAAAACAAATTTGTGTCAAGACAGAAGGACAAAGAAGGAAGATAGGGGGAAATTATACTCAGATTTGTTTGGACACAAAGACAGCCTCCTCCATTCTGGCCCTGCTACATGATTATACAAGGTAAAAATGCCAAAGGACACATCTATTGAAAAAAAAATATATATATATATATATCACTTTCCTTTCTTTGCTTGATCTACTTCTCTCACTATTCCTTTATTATCCACAGTCTTCTCTTTTTTAACCTAATCAAAGGTTTTAAGAAAAGTAAACAAACTACTTGAATGAAATAGAATTTGACCCACAGAGACTAAAGTAGAAAAACATCACCAATTATGTTCCTTCATTCTAATTAGGTCAAGTATAAGACAGTTCCCTAGTAATTTTGTTTAAATTGCTTTAGTAACTGAGGTGTTTCAGGTGGGGATTCCCTTCTCATAGTCATCAAACCTGCATAGTTGTCTCAATCCATGCCCATTTTTAAAGCTACCACGTTTCCTCTTTGATCAGTGGTCCTGATTCACATAGGATGAGCTGCAATTCTCACTGTGTCCTCAAGGTGGCAGGCGGGGACTTAGACAGCTTCAGGGATTTGTGGCAGTCTTTTTTTTTTTTTACAGCTCTTCTTTCTTGATTGTGCAGTTCTCTTATCACTGAATCTATCAACAACTCTTTTTTTAATGCATTCATGTGCCAAGGATTATACTAGATTTTTTGGACAATGTCATTCAGTTCTTAATGTACCTTAATGTACCATACAGTTTAGGAAAATCACTGGATTTTTTTTTTCCTTTTGGTTTGTGGGGAAATAAGCAAGAGCTTTTGAAGAGTATACTAATATAATTATATAGTACACAAAAGACTGCAGCTAAAAAATATGGAAGAAATGTAACACATGAAACAATAGTCAAAATATTAGAAAAATGGGGCGTATCTGGCAATTTTTTTAAATCCTACCCGGATTACCACAAAAATCTGAAGATTGTCTCCAAAATCCCAACTTCTTTTGCTTCCAAAAAATTTTTTTTCTTTGGAATTTAGTTTGTTTGCAATAATAAAATTATAAAATATATTTTTTCAGAAACCAATGTTAACCTTGCTAACTGAGTTCTAGGCTGAATTATCAGTGCTAAGAAATAAACCTCCACTATTGACAGAATTCAATACATAGGGCTATACTTTAAAATAAAGAAAATTTTAAAGTTCAAGCGTTACCAGGAAAATGTTTCCCTTCCCAGAATATTAGAATTTAAATCTGATAATTTTCCTTCTATCATTCTGATACTAGGCAATCTAGACCAAAGCAATTAGAATTGTTGAAAATATGTGTATATTTTACCATTAATCATTTTATTAGCTTCCATGCCATTTAACATTACAAGTATTAAATTAAAACCAGTATATATTTTGAAATTAGTATCCAAGATTAGAGAAGACCAAAATAACATGATAAAAGATACTATCATAGATTTAATTCTGGAATGGAAAAATGGGACATAAGTAGAAAAAGTGGTAAAATCTGAATACAATCTGCAGTTTAGTTAATAGTATATTATGAATGTCAATTTATTGGCTTTGACAAAGAAACCTGGCTATGTGACATGTTAATATTAGGGAGAGGGGAACTAAATGAAGGTTATCTAGGAACTTCCACATTTGCAACAAAAAATGTTGTGGAAAAGGATGAGTAAATAGAAGATGTAAGGAAGAAAGACATCTTGCTTCATTCAAAAACTCATTCACACACACACACACACACACACACACACACACACACAAAAGTGAGTATCCTGGTATAAACTGAGCCAACCCAACTCATGCTCCAGCTATCACTATTATCATACGTGGTCCAGGTATTTTACACAGAAAGGATATGCAAGCTCTCTGAGAAGACAAGCCTGAAGATTCTGAAAAAGTTACATTTCACCCTCCTTTTATAAGTAAAAAGTAGCTTGGTCTCCTCTGTTTTCAAAATTTGAACAAAACAAATAGATTATTTTCTTGAACCCATCACAGTCTCCATAATGAAGTATGTTTCAGTACCAAGAGACATGGAAGGATGGAACAGGTGAAATTTATGACTAAAATTGAGTTGACTGGCCATCTAGAATTTCTTAATAATTAGCAACGATTTTACTAGAAATCATTTCTCATTTCAAAAACTCAAAGTTCATGAAGCAGAAAATGGGTCAGAGAAAAGCAACCAAAATGATCAGAGGAGAGAGAAGGCTAAATGTTTTAGATTGTGTAGGTTCTTAAAGGCCAATCTAGAAAGGAAATAGGAAGAGGAATACCATGGTCCATATTTGGAACTTATATGACGGGGAGTTGGAGCATCAATACTGGTTCTCTCAACTGGGTAACTTATGGAATTTAGGAGATGATGACAACCTGGAATTGGTAGAGGTTAATTTTTAGGAAGCAACTTTTGACTGAACTATGCTAAAGGACCACTTGGTGATCAGCACCCCTCCACTTGGAAGTGGTCCCCCTACAGCCTCAATGTTTGCTGCAGGAGCTGTCACTGGCTTGCCTGCTGGTCAACGAGTTTCCTACCTTTTGGGGATCTGGACCTAGGTCAAGAGAACTGTGACCGTCTTTCTTCTGTGCCCGTGCTCTAAGACACAAAGCCCAGGAGTTGTTGCAGCCACGTAGGTGGAAGAGCAAAGGAAGACAAGTTATAGTAAAAAGTAGACAGGCATGGTGGTCCACGCCTGTAATCCCAGTACTTGAGAGGCTGAGATAGGAGGATCACAGGTTTGAGAACAGCTTCAGCAACATAATGAGACTCTTAGCAACCTAGTAAGACCCTGTTTCAAAACAAAAAAATAAAATAAAAAAGGCTGGGGGCCTAGCTCAGAGGTAGAATGTCCCTGGGTTCAATCCTCAGTACCACAAACAAACTAAATAGAGTGAGGCTCAGAGCGAAAAGTCAGAAAGAGTCTTGATAGGGGCTCAAACCCCTGGATCTCTGACAGGAATTTCATAGGCCCAGAAGCATTCCTGTTCTTTGGTTCCATGTTATACCTAGTATCCTTATAACAAAATTTCTGGCTGAAATTTATTTGGTTTCTGTTCTGCAAAAACATCCCAACTAAAATAAAAGCTACCAACTATTCTTTCTCTCCCTTGCTAATCTTTTTCTTTAGCTGCAAACTGAATGTTTATGTCCTCCCAAAACTCATAGGATGAAACCTAATCCCCAATACAATGGTATTCGCAGTGGAGTCCTTGTGAATGGGATGATTGTCCTCATAATAGATGTCCCAGGGCCTCATTCCTTCTTTCCATCATGTGAGGACCCAGGGAGAGGATGGCTGTGAACCAGGAAGCAGGCCCTTCCCAAACACCACATCTGCCTGTACCTTCATCTTGTACTCAGCCTTTGGAAATGTGAGAAATAAATTTCTGTTATTTATAAGCCACCTAGTTTATGGTGTTTTGTTATCGAATCCCTAATTGACAGAGAGAGAGAAAGAGAGGATTACTTGGAATTGAACCAAGGAAGTACTACCAGTGAATGATACCCTACCCCCACACACACACCTTTTTTACTTTGAAACATGATCTCACTAAGTTACCATGCAGTAGCCTCAAAATTGTGATCCTCCTTGTCTCAGCCTCCCAAGTACTGGGATTACAGGCATGGACCACCATGCCCAGCAAGACTTCTTTCTCAAATCTTCAGTCTCTGTGTATAACCATGTGTACATCAGTGACATCCTTACTGATCAATAAGCGGGGTTTTAATCATGGCTACAGCTACTTGGGTTTCAGATGGGGACAGTGGGATAGAGTCACCTGATGATGCAAACAAAAAATAACAAGGAGTAGTGACTTCTAGTGATAAGTCCGAGTCTGAAGTAGCACACAGCCTGAAAGAGCTTCTCTTCTTGCCAAATGCAACGGAGGCTTCTAGAACCTCTTCCGGGGGCACCAGGCTACTCAGGAAAATGACGGCTTGCAGTGTGTGCATTGAGAGGAAGCCAGATCTCACAATTCAATATCTACACACACCTTAGCATGATAAACAGAATCAGAAATATCCAGTCCTATAAGAAAGTTTTTGTAAACCATAAAGCAAAACAGGGCAGTCAGTATGTCACCTCCGGCCCCAGGAAGGAAAAAAAGTGACAGGATCACAGGACATGGACCAGTCCACGGATCACTGATGTGATGCAGACATGGTCGTTTTAGCACTCAGTCTACTCAAGAAGCATCACCGAGAATTTACCAGGTGAGCATCAGGACCAAAATATTTTTTAGATTTCTATCACAAGTGTTCCTCCAGTTCTTTGTGTCGTAAGACCAGAATCACTTTGCACTGGCACCTCTCATTTCTAGGAAGAAGGAGAAGTCCTAGCAAATGGGGCTGCTTGGCCTAGACGATTTCAGTGTTTCCTTGCAGCTGAGCATGCTACTGTGCTTTTTATATTCCTAATGTGAAAGCACTTTGTGGTAGACACTATTAAAAAGCCATTAGCAATGATCCTGGAGGAAGTGGGGAAGTGGGGACAAGGTAGAGGAAGTCAGTGAGGATAAAAAGCCATTTATTTCATTTTTTAAAAAAAGGATTTTTTTCTTGTTAAAATATTGGAAGTATTTAGAATACATCAAAGTCAAAATGTCTCTGTGGAGTGGGTGTCATGATTCATAAAGCTAGATGGCAGACCAATTGACTCATTTTATTCTCATCATTTATATGCATTATGAATGAAGAATATATGTTTCCACATAATCTGTGTGTGTATATATGTATTTTTCACCTTTTGAGCATTACTTATATACAATAATACAGATCCATAGCCTTCTCTTAAACACCTCTTAACAGCAGGATGGATTAAAGATGTATGAGAATAATATTTATGTCCCTATCACTCTGAACTTCATTATATTATATGATTATAATACACCAATAAATATTTTAAAGAGAAAAAAACTTTTCTTAAGACATTTCTATGTATCAGTTACTTTTCTAGTGCTTCAAAAATAAAAAGTACATAATCCTCGCCTTCTCCCTATGTGTCAAGCACGGTATTGTCCTTATCAACATCCTTTTAGAGATGAGCAAACTGAAGCAGGGAAAATATCTTGTAACTTGCCCAAGAACCCACGTCTAGGAAGATGAGGTGCTGGGATCTGAATCCAGACCTCCTGCACTCATCACCTTCACAGGACACAGCTTCTGAGAAGCCAACAGGGTTCTGGAGGATAAAATGTTATGTTTGTTTAGGGGCTTGGTGCTGGCTCTGACAGCGAAGCTCAGGTGGGAGATGCCAGTACCGAAGTGGAAAGGGCCATTTTGAGACGATGCAATGGATTTTCATCTACTCGGCAAAGAAACAGCATATGATACAGGACCAAATACAAGTTTAAAGTCAACTGCATTCTATTCATTTTGGAGTAGGAAATGGCAGAAACCTCAAAGAAAACAACTGGATTGTTCTGTTTTGCTCACATAGAATTCAAAACTATTATTAGGCCATCAAAGCCCACCAGGGCCAGCCCTCCTGGATCATTTAGAGGCTGCTTCCCTCACTCCCCATTTGAAAGTGAGACAAGGTCTCACTAAGTTCCCCAGGCTAGCCTTGAACTAGTGATCCTTTTGTCTCAGCATCCCAAGTACTAGAATCACAGGTGTACACCACCACACCTAGCGGACAGCCTCAGCAACTTTGTGAGACCCTGCTTCAAAAAAAAAATTAAAAAGAGATGGGGTGTAACTCAGTGGTAGAGTGCCCCTGGGTTCAATCCCTATTACCACCACAAAAAAAAAAAAAATCAGTTAACTAGTAATGATTTGGATGTAATTTTCTTATTGTTTTAACACTATACTTCAGAATTTAAATTCTATGGAAGTTACTGATACAGGATTTAAAAGTAGATTTTATGTGGAAGCCCAGTGTACAAAAAATACTAGAAATATGGTGGCCTTGTTAAAGGAACCATGGCGTTCTGGAACTTCCGTCTCCCTACACAGTCTTGTTGTCTCTCTTCTTCCCTAGGGGAGTCCATAAAAGTCTGTATGAGACCCCTAGGCCTCCAGACCACAATCTGAAAAGCATCAGTTATTACTGAAATAAAAACAAATGGGAAGTTCTTTCAAACTCTAGCAGTGATTTATTATTTATTTATTTATTTATTTATTTATTTATTTTTGGTACTATGGATTGAACCCAGGGGCATTCTACCTCCAAGCTATACCCCCAGCCCTTTTCATTTTTCATTTTGAAACAGGGTCTAAGTTGCTGAGACTGGTCTTGAACCTGTGATCCTCCTGTCTCAGCCTCCCAAGTACTGGGATTACAGGCATGCACCACCACACCTGGCTATCTGAGTTATTTCTGAGGACCAAGAAAGAGGTTGCATTTTGATGATCCTGCCAAAGCTATTCAGTGAGGTCCATTCCCCAGAAAATCTTCATAAGAATGGAAATGGTGGGGGAAAGGAAAACTTATGCCCTTTCCTAGAATTCAGAAATGCCCGTGCATATGGTAAGCCAATCACATGTCCATTTTTTTTTTTGTGCGCCCCAGGGATTGAACCCAGGGGCATTCTACCTCCGCGCTATACCCCCAGCCCTATTTTTTTATACTTTATTTTGAAACCAGGTCTCACGAAGTTGCAGAGGGCCTCACTAGGTAGATAGATAGATAGATAGATAGATAGATAGA
>PVJS01022225.1:0-30737 GCA_004027185.1 Glis glis
GGGACACAAAAGGGACTCCAATGACAACAGAGAACCCTCAGTGGTGCAAGGGAAGGGGTACAAGGGAAGGGGAAGGGTAAGAAAGAAGTGAATCTATGGAATTACTGTCATAAACAATGTGTATATATGAGATTATATCAACATCATTCTCAGTGCTACGTGTGAGGGGGGAGGCGGGGGGGAGGGACACCAAGAGCTGTGTGCATGTATGTTAACACCAAACTGATACTCATTGTGATGTGAGACTACAATGCACCAATAAAAACATAAAAAAAAACAGAAAGAAAGAAAAAGAAAAGAAAAAATAATAAAAAAATAAAATAGGACTGGGGGTATAGCTGGGAGGTAGAATTCCTCTGGGTTCAATCCCCAATACCACACACACAAAAAAAGAAAGCATTAGTCCAATCCTTAAGCAGGGGACATTCAGCTGTGGCCTTTTTGCTCACATTTTCATGCCAATTTCACCCTGTAGGATTAGTTTTGCTCATCTGTATAGAAGACCAGGATTTCAGGCCAGATGGATAAATACAAATGGAAGATGGAGACTAAACTCTCATTAGTTGAACCAGAATATTAAATTGTGCTATATTATGTTATAAAAGGGAAGCTACCAACTATTTGGAGAACTTCCTTCTGGACATTATTGTTGTCATATGGGCCCTGAAACATCAAGGATAAAATTCACTGAATAGGAAAAAGGTGAAAATATCAAGATTAGTAGATATAAAATGACTTAAATTTGAAAGTACACAGGTCAGTGAGACTTAGTAAAAAAAAAAAAAAGCACAAACCAGGGAGAAGTTTCAGGCAGAACTGTGGGAAGTGGTTTATTCTTATAGCCTCACAATAAAGGTAAGTTCAAGGTTGATCAAGTGAAGGAGAAATTCCAATAGGGCCAAAACAACCCAAACCCACTGAAGGTTGCCTCGGAAAGCAGGATCCTTCCCCCAGGCTGGTAAGATTATTCTAATGAAAAAATTATAAACATCCAAAATAAATAGTAATTATAGTCAGAGCAACGTGGACTCCAACTTTCTGCATCTGGAGGGAAGATGTGAGTAAGAATTTGGGGAGGAATTTTGTGACACAGAATGAGATCAATAAGGAAAAGAATTTGAGTTTCATATTCCAGAGCTTCTGAGTTAAGTCAGTGAAGATAATAAATCATGTAGTTTCATATGCGTGAATTCTTGCCTACTGTCCTACCCAACAGTATCATGCTAGAAAGGAGTCTTTGGAAGAAGGGAAGATGGCAGAAAACTCATTTTCTTTTAGCTTGTAAACCTTGGGTTAGGATGGGAGCGATCAGCAGTCTGCTGCAGACCTGTTCTCCTTGCCCCTTGTTATGTCGCTGCTACTACATAAATTCAGCTTTCTTTTATTGATAATTTACTACGTGCTAGGCAGGAGATAGGTTTCATTATTTCCATTTTCAGATGAAGAAAGTGAGATTAAGTAGCTCAGCCAAGGCTACACAAAGCAATAAACAGTAGGGGCAATTTCGAGGCCCAAGCCTGCTGTCCACAAAGTCGCTATGTTACCACAGACATCCATTAATGTAGCTGCCTGAATTCTCTTATGTCTTAGGAAATCTGGACTACTGATCTCCAATGAATGGGACAAGACAGTCCACTGTTTGGAGGAAATAAAATAATAGAACTTCTTTAGAAAATATTAGAACATCTTTTCCTATTCATTTTCAATCAAAATTAAGAAATTGTTATGCCATCATTTAATACACATGTTGAGCCCAGGGGAGGAGTCAGTCCCATTGCTGGGCCCTTGTACACAGCATGTGAGCATCCTGGGGGGAAGAAAGGGGTTAACCCACTTGAGCAGTTCATTGTGGAGCCCTCCCCTTTTGTTCTTTTCCTTTGAAATATCATAGCACACTGTAGTGCACTGTACCTAGGCAGATATACATGGTGTTTAACAATAAATAGATAGTAAATGATTTTTTAAAAAGTGCTTAAAAGAACATTTTTAATATTATTTGAAAATGTTTGCATGGTTCTGTGATTTCTACTGTCAAAGACATTATTTAAGTGTGTCTATCAATCACCTCTCTGGTGTCATTTTAGCTCTCTCCTGAAGAGCCCAGGTATGATGCACGGGCTCTGGTCTCCTTTAAACAGACACAGGTTGACAGCTCCCTACCCTAGACCTGAATGAGGCACTCTTTCTTGCTTCCCACTCCAGGTCTTGCCTATTGATTTGGAGGAGAGCAAAGCTACAGTAACTCCCCTGAGCATACATGCAAGTGACACCCCAAGTGGAGTGAAGTTCTAAGCAATAGAGGATGAGGGCTAGAGGAATTTCCTTTCCCTGGAGACTGTCCTGAGAAGCAGTCATCCCTGTGCTGGGGAAAGGCCATCCCCCAATCCTGAGCCACCATCATGTTCCACGTGGGACAGTGGCCAACTCCATGATGCATCCTCAGCAGGCTCTCCCACACCCTGTCCCTCCCTCCTGCTCCCTGGATTGTACAGGTCTTTATAAAACTCAGGGTCTAAGCCGGGCGTGGTGGCTCATGTTTGTAATCCCAGTACTTAGGAGGCAGAGACAGGAGGATCACAGGTTCGAAGCTAGCCTCAACAATTTAGTGAGGCTCTCGGCAATTTAGTGAGACCCTGTTTCCAAATAAAATAGGGCTGGGGTGTAGTCCAGAGGTAGAAGGTCCCTGTGTTCCATCCCCAGTACCAAAAAAAGAATTAATTAATTAATTAATTAAAAATAAAATAAAACTCTCAGTCTGCTGTCTGAGGAAACCAGGCTAAGGAGGGATGAGCACTCTAAAATCTCCCTTACAGTGTCAATTTAAAAACAAAAGAGTAGAAGCAGAAAGTTTTAACCCGTTTCAACATCCTCAGAATGACATATTTGTCAGTTTTAATCTCATCCACTAAAAGTATAAAAATGCACCCCCTTACAAGGAGTTTTCAGGGGCACTTGATCAAATCAGGAATGATGATAATTTTTAAAGTAATTTAAAAAGCCCTTGTATAAAGGGTAGATGATTGACAAATGAATATCACACTTAAGGGCAGCTAATGACATTTCTTCCATAAGGATCCAAGTATCTTCGTGGGGCATCTTTTTCAAATAAGAACTTAGATCTATGAATAGCTGAATCATACAGTGTAGGCCATGATTCAAAACAAAAAAAAAACACAAAGCATATTCTATATAACTTATGAAAAAGGAAACCATTACTATAGTATTAATAAAAATATGACAAAATTTTTTAAATATTTTAACCTAAACTCACCATTTAGTTTCTATTTTATGTATGTTTTATAATGTATACACTATTACTGGTTGGGATGAGTGCTCAAAATTATTTTCTTAATGGGATATGTGTTCAAAAAATGTTTAGAAATCACAACCTGGTCTGCCTGGAATTGATTCCTTTCCCTTGCTACCTGTGTACCTTGAGCAATTTACTTACCCTCTTTAATTTGTTATATATAAAATGGAAGTGATAATAACATTCACCTTTTTAAATTGCTGTGAGTATTGTAGGTAAGAGGCTAAGAAGTGTACCTGGCACATAGCCAGTAAGACACAAATTTTGGTTATTTTTATTGCAATGATATTAATGCAAGTATGTTCTTTGCCTGTCTAACAGAAAGGCCAGCATCCAATACAGGTAATGTACTATATCGGGTGGGGTGGCAGGATGCTTTCAAAGGCCCTAGAAGGCATCCTTGAGCCTTGAAGCTTAAAAAATCTTCAGGTTTGAAAGCATTTTAGAGATCTGGTCCAGGGTCAGAGAGATGTATCAATTTCCCAGGGATCATACAGCTTAGGAATCACAGAGCAAGGATTTGACTTGAGATCTGTCAGGCCACAGTCCAGCTCTCTCCACCATATTGCGTTTCATTCCCTCAACTCTGGAAGGACTCAAAGACCTGCAGAGGAGGCTCTGGCTTTGCTGCATTCAAGGACTTCTCTGCCAGCACTTTTCCTTTTCTGATGCTTGCAAATCACAAGTCATGAGAAAAGTGATATTAGTGCCTCCTCCCAATAATATAAAGATGACAGCTCTAAAGAAGTCCAGGGAGCATTCAAATACAGGACCTGCACGAGCCAACTGCAATCCAAGAAGCTGGTAAATTGGAATACATTTTACTCTAAAAGCATTATGCTAAAGTAGGCTATGATATGTTTGCAACCACCAACATTCCCTAACTCCTTGTCCGCTTTATTTTTCCTCCAGAGCAGTTATAAATAACTAATATGCAGCCAGGCATGGTGGAGCATACCTGTAATCCCAGTATTTGGGAGGCTGAGACAGAAGGATCACAGTTTCAAGGATAGCCTCAGCAACTTAGTGAGACTCTCAGCAACCAAGTGGGACCCAGTTTCAAAAACAAAATGAAAAAAAAAGAGCTGAGGTTGTAGCTTGGAGGTAGAATGCCCCTGGGTTCAATCCCAAAAACCAAAACAAACAAACAAAAAAAACTAACATGCTATATATGTCACTTCTTTATCTTGTTTCTGCCTGCTCCACTGTAGTACAAACTTTAGGAGGGCAGAGGTTTCTGTCTGTTTTGCTCGCTGCTGAATCCAGGGTCAATATTTGTTGAGTGAATGAATATCATCTTCTGAGTCAGTCTTGCTGCTCTTGGCAGCTTACCTTTGGCTTCTGTGAATATACAGTGACTGATTTCCTAAATTAAATTTTACACTAGCATCATAGGCACCTGGCCACACCTAACTGGTTCCTCTACACATATCAGTTTTCAATGTTTGATTAAAATATCCCATTGCAAAATAACATGTGAGCCAATTCCTCCTAATCCTCCTAATGCCCACCAAAATATTGTTTCCTCAGGAAAACTATCCTAAACCCCCAGACAAGACACTTCTCATATTAATGATTTCCATCGCACACTGAAATTTTCCTCTTGTATTTACAACAGCTGAAATTCAATGATTACATGGGACACTTATTGTGTTTGACTTTCTTCTTTGTTAAACTGTAAGTTCTCTGAAGACAGGAATCATCTTGTCCATCAACATAGTCCCAGAACCTGATAGAACCTGACATGGGGTGGGCATTCAATAAGCACATGCCAAATGAATAAAAAAAACAGAAACCTAAGCATTCCTGTTTGAACAGATTCTGCAAAAAAAAAAAAATGACTCAACAGCACATGATATAAGTGTAAATGTGGTCCTTGAAGTCATTTAAGCAAACTCTGGAGACATGAATAATTATTCCTTGGATGAAGCCAGTTCCTAGCTTTTTCATCTAAAATACATGATAAACAGCTAGTTCTAGGAAGATATTTTAAGTTAGATCTTCTATATTTCCCAAATCTGAATATCCTAGGTTTAATAAGGAAACTTTGATCTCCCGGTAATTTTGCCTTTGACCCCTAGTGAATTTAACTGTTCAGGATTCTGGTTTCCTTCCAAAATCTATATCTGGTTTTAAGATAAATTTTCCCAAATAAGTCATAAAAAACATGTTGATGATTGGAGAATGTTTTCATTTTAGATGAATAAACCAGAGGTACTTCAGACTTTAAAATTCATGACCTACATACCTACATGTGCTTGCTTTCATTTCCAAGTTTCCATCACTGTTGGAATAAAATAATACCCTTTTTCCTCTGGAGTATTTTTCCTGGATCCCAAGGGGTAAAAATAGGAACAAATTAAACCAAGCTCCTTTCATGTTAAATAGATATAAAGGAGGAGGTATTGCCCCCCACACCCACATTCACACCCAAAATGCCCTGCAAAAACAATATTGTGTTCATTTTGGAAACATCCTTAGATCTTAAGAATTCATAGATGATTAACTATCATGACACTGAGCACTTAACACTAGACAGCCCGAAAAGGTATGATGGCTCCATTCAGTCCAGGTAAGTCACAGACTTATCTGAGAGTTCCAGAAACATAAGGACAGAGTGAGATAATGTACTTGCTATGAGCAAAGGAGAAAGTTTCATGCTTTAGTTTAATTTAACAATTATGCACTTACCTCATACTGCACACTAGGTTTGGGAGACTTTAAAATTTTGTAGGGGTTTTAAGACTTTCTGCTGGGAGAGCAGTGGTTTGAATGAGTCCCATACTTTACACTTAAAATAAGACAATTTTCTTCTCTAACAGACAGGTGAGAAAAGTATGGGACTTTTTCATGAATAGGAAAAGTAAAGAAGAGAAAGAGGACAGTCTTCTGTGTGTAATGTGTCCTTTCTACCCCCAAATCATAGAGGCATGATAGCTTTGCCTTAGAACATCCCAACTTTGAAAGCAGAGAACTTGGAATGTGAGATGAGAAATGGGCTAGAGCAATGGCTCTCCCCTGTCCTCCCACACCCTAAAACCATGCCAGGAGCTCTCAGAGAGCAGTAAGGCCTGAGGCCACCCCCAGAGATTCTGATATAATCAAGGCAGCCCTGGCCTGGGCATCTGGATTTCTCAAAGCTTCCCAAGTGTGTTAGCTTTTCATTGCTATGACCAAAAAAAAAAAAAACTAAAAAGAACAATTAGAAGAGGAAAGGTTGACTTTGGTTTCTGAGTACTCAGTCCATTGTTGGCCAGCTCCATTGCTCTGCACCTGAGGTGAGGCAGAGCTTCATGGTGGAAGGGCTTGGCAGAGGAGGCTGCTCAGCTTATGGCAGCTAAGCAGAAAGAAAAAGAGAACAGGCCAGGGAGAAGATAGACCCTTCTCAGGCATGGCCCCAGTGACCTGCTTCCTCCAACTAGGCCCCACCTCCCAAGAGTTCATCAATCCATAGACTAGTCCACTGATGAGTCCATGGCCTTTATGATCCAATCATTTCCTAAAAGCCCCACCTCTGAGCACATGAGACTTGAGGGGACATTTCAGATTCGAACCATACATCAGGGGATTCCAAAGTGCAACCAGGATCGAGAACCATTGGGCTAAAGGGATGATTGACATCTGATAGTTCACAGCCCAGAGAACTCATTAAGTCAAAGAAAACAAGAAATATATGGAGATCATAGTAACTCTTGTCCTATCACTGGGACATGACTGATAAATATGGCAATGTTTTGATATACCTAAAAAGATAGTATGGCCTCTTGTGGGTTCCAAAGGAACTGACTTAGGAAGACAAAGTCCAAACTGATTGGTGGTAAGTAAAGGAACTATATCAAGGCTTCTTTGGTGGAAGTCAATGAGACCTGTCTAGCTGTTTATTTTTTGTTTTTGTTTTTGGTTTTTTTTTTTGGTACTGGGGATTGCACTCAAGAGGCTTTCTACCTCCAAGATACACCCCTAGCCCTATTTTATTTCTTATTTGGAAACAGGGTCTTACTAAGTTGCTGAGGGCCTCATTAAGTTGCCAAGGCTGGCTTTGAACCTGCGATCCTCCTGTCTCAGCCTCCCAAGTACTGGGATTATAAGCTTGCGTCACCACGCCAGGCTGTCCAGCTGTTGTAAAGGCCACTCTGGCTTGACCTTAGAGATCTTAGAAAGAGAGGTGGCAGTTGGCAATTTCTATAAAAAACATCTTCGGGAATCATACTTTTGTGGTGATATCCATGGAAAATAATACATCCAGATCTTCCCATCTTTTGCAAATTTTCCAGAGCAGTGAGCAATGTCTTTCATTTTAATATCTCAAGTTGTCTAACTTTTACATGAAAAGAATGGAGAAAACGGGGGGGGGGGTAAAAATACTAAAGGTACAGGTAATTATCAGAGAAGTCCTAAAACAAAAAAACTGAAAAACTAGAAAGAACGGGGGCCTAAAACTGGCTCAAGCCCAAGAACTAAAAAAGTGATCATGACTTTTTATTTGGTTTCCTACTCTTCCATGATTGTTTTCTTTGATTAAATATATGTTGTATATTGAGAAGTACTTTGAATCCTTCTCTATTTTACCCTCAGCAATGTTATTCATATTCTATTAGCTATTTCTTCACAGTTCTCTGTAGAGTTAGCCTCCTTGGCTGCCACTCAACACTGGCAGTTTTCCCAGTATAAGTACAACCTCCTGGCTTCTGTCAGTTAAGTGCCACCGCCCAGCCTCTATTGCTTTGGTGCTCCATAATCCTCAACAGTATCAGTGAAGATCGTAACCACCTCTCCTACCATTGGCTTTTGCCTGTGGAGGAGAGCCATGTGGAAATAGATGAAGACCACCCAAATGATAATAAACAGAAGCTGACAAGGGAGTCAGTCACCATTACTTGTGTTTGGCATGGACTCAAAGGCAGGCGGGGGAGGGAAAAGCTTTATAGTGAAAATAAGGGCGGGCTTCAAGTATCTTCTGATTGGAGGATGTTGGCATGAGGAGGCTGGAGGAAGGCTAACTCAAAGAAGGGCATCTTACAAGATTGGTTGAAGAGCAAATGTGGCTTTGATGATTCCTCCCAAGTTAAAATCAGAGGCAAAAGTAAGCTAACCATTATTGTTGAATCCTGACCTTTCCAGACAAATGGCTGCAGAGGTTGTGGTTTGGCTTCCCAGTCTATTTGCAGCAGAGACTGTAGCCATTGTCCATTTATCTCTTCAGTCTCTCAGCCACCAGTGAACTTAATAATATTAATTGGGCTTGATATGTTTCCTGGACATTCCTATGGAACGTACTTCCAGGATGGCTTTCTGGATTCACATAACTCAGAGTGCTACTCCCATGAGCCTTTTAATCCCCTCTTCCTTAGTCACAGTAATTCAGGCACTTCAATGTTGGGTCATTGTTTTCAGCAGACTTTCAGAGTCTTTGCTAGGGTATAAATTTCATATCTTGAAAGAATATTCCCCAGTGAATAAATATACTCTTACCCAGTATCAAGCAACTTGCTCTCAATGAAGCAACTTCAAATCCAGACTGTTGGGCATTTCCCCAGCTCCTACTGGTTGCTGATCCTTGCAGCTCCCTTTCCTCCCTTATTAGGTTCAGCATGATCCTAGCTGGGTTTTGCTTCAACCTAACCCTAGTCATCAACCTGTTGGTCAGGAGAAGAGGGTATATTCTACTGCCTTGCAAGAGGGGTGCCTCTGCAGGTGTGATTCTATCTAGGGAGATGCTCACTCAACAGAAATGGTTAGGCAGCCTCTGCAACTCTGAGGGTTCAGTGTTGTCTGAGAAACCAAAACCTTTGGCACCATCAATCCAGATACCTCCATATCATGTATCAAGGTTCCATATTTTCCCAACCAGCACCCCAATCTTTGACATAACAGCCTTTGGTTGACCATTTGATCATCTTACAAGCTTGACAACTCTATTAAATCCAGGGTTTAGTCTTCAGCCTGTTCTTCACATACTATAGGAAGTGAGAGACTTTGAAAACCACAAAGAGCCTGTCTGTCAATATTTAATTGTTGGTTAATTGCCCTCAACTTTTCATTAACCCTCTGTAGTGCATCAGTACAACTTACTAGCATCCAGGCAACTCCACCAGTTTTAGCAACTGAACTGCCATTTTGTGCCGTAGTATCTGTGCCCCATATCTCATTGCCAGGCAGGAGGAGAATGACCCAGTCCCCAAACCCTACCTTACCTGCCTTCTTGGGTTGTTCCTGATACCAAAAAACCATATATATATATATATACATATGTTATCTGGGCCTTCTGGAAGCAGAAACTAAGATGGAGTTAAAATTGTAAGGAGTTTATGGGGTAGAGGAGAAAATTGGGGGAGAACACTTGGGGGAGAGGAGAAAATTGAGCATGGAAGGTCCAACTGTGATGCAGACTAAGAGTCTTAACCAAACCAATTAGACATACTGGAAAGGGGGCTGAAGGGAACGCCCATTAGAGAAGCCCCACATTAATCAGAAATGGTCAGTTACTGGCTGCGGGCTGCCTGTGAAGCTGAGGTAAATCTGAGTTGTTTGCTAGAGACAGAGCTAGTTCACTAATTCCACTTCTAGCAGCTAAACAAGTTCTCTCAAAGGTGATCCAAGCAGGCCGGGCGTGGTGGCGCACGCTTGTAATCCCAGTACTTTGGGAGGCGGAGAATGGAGGATCCGGGTTCGCGGCCAGCCTCAGCTCTCGCTCTCTCTCCCCTGTCTTTCTCTCTTTCTCTCCCTCTCTCTCCTTAACGAGGCCCTCCGCAACTTCATGAGACCCGGTTTCAAAATAAAGCATAAAAAATAGGGCCGGGGGCGTAGCGCAGAGGTAGACTGCCCCTACGTTCAATCCCGGGTACCGCAAAAAAAAAAAAAAGGTGATCCAAGCAGCACTTGGCTGCTGCATCATCCAAATCACAACCTTCTTTCTTTTTCTTGACTGATTTTATTGACTACAACTTCCAGACAAATGCTGGCTAATAGCAGGTATCTTTCCAAACTTTTCAAATTTGATGTGAACACCTCAAGTGTTTTCCCTTAAACACAGCTTGGCTATTTATTGGTTTCAGACATCCTTTATGATGTTAAGGTCTATTCATTGTTGAACTAAGAGAAACTATTAGGAATGAATGCAAATGGCTACTCAACATCTATCAGGATTTTTTTACATATCAATAATAATACTAAAGTTTTTAGCTGACTGGCTCTTACCTTTGCCTCCATTCCTTTTAGTCTTGCACTTTCTCCTTACCTTAGACTTGACGACTGAGCTTAGTTTCCCTGATTTTACCCTGAACATTCTCTATTCTCTAAGCGCTTTCTCTCTCTGTCTTTCTCTCTCTGTCTCTCTCTCTGTCTCTCTGTCTCTCTCTCTCTCTCTCTCTCTCTCTCTCTCTCTCACACACACACACACACACACATCTACCCCCCTCATCAGGTTACCTTTCTATAGCCCACAGCATACAGAACTCGGTACTTGCATGCTCCTGTCACTAAAGGAATTCAGCAATTGATGCTTTTTCTTATTTTTAGAACTGTTACATTCACCCTATGCTTTAAGTACACTAGAACTTTCTCCAGCATAAATCCAGTGCCTCTCATCATTAGACTTCATTCAAATAATGTCTTTAAGTGGAACTTCACTGCACAAATCTTATTCTAAATGGTGGGTGCCAATCTCTGCAAAAATCATTGACTTAAGCACCTAACAGTATAATTTCTGCAGAATCAACAAAGAAAAGTTTGCTGTTAGTAAAAAAAAAAGCGGGGGGCAACCTTATATACTTTATTATCACCCAGTAACCTTCAGAATATCTTTTCAAAACTCTGTACCAGTTTGCTCTTCCACAGTTGCCTACCTGTATCTCTCAATATAATATCCTACGGGAAGAGCACAAATGCTTTAGAACTGGCTTTTCTATTGTACTACACTCTATTTCTTCTATTAGAGAAAAGGTTTAAAAATAATTTGATGCTTGTGGCATTTATTACTCTATTGTCAGACTTTGATTTTATAGATGGAAACCATTTATGGGTGAAGTTGCATGATCTCGATATTGATCCCTGGCTTTTAATGGCCCTTCAGAGCCTTTACCGTAATACCAAAAAGGGATCCAAATGGATGGGAAATGGGCTCTTGACAGAGCAGATAGCAATCCCAAATGGTACAAATGTACCTAACCCACCTACTCCTTAATTTCCTCCCAGACCATTTGATACATCTTTTGATAACCTGGATTCGTGACCTCTTGTCATAGCATCTTCCTTTATGCTGATGTCATATTCCTATTATCATTCTGCAAGTGGCCTCACGGAGCAACTAAACTTGTTAGGCAATTACTGCTCTGAGGAACAGCTCAAGATCAATTAGACCAGTACTGGGACTGCTTCTTTTGGCAAATGCTCTGCAGCATCTAGATAGCAGAGACACAGCAACTTTATAAAAGATTAACTCATTTCATTATCTAACAGGACATTCTGCAACTGATCCATCCAAACAGGCTCATTAGAATGCAGTCCAAAACAAAATTAAATAGTCTATAAGTTCTACGATGGTAGACTCAGAATGCCATTTAGGCTGGTTTTCAAAATCCTTATGACAGAACCCACTATCAAAACTGGATCATGCTACTGAGACAAGGAGCAGGATGGTGATAGTGGAACTGTGCAGCAGACAGGATCGTTGCTTCACCCGATCCCCCAGATGCTTCTTACTGCTTCTGAGTATCCCTTCCGTAGCTTCTTGTGCTTTGGCTCCTAACATCCAACACATGTACATATTCTCTGGCAGACAATCCTCATGGCACCGGAGCGGCTTTGCCCTGGCAAATCAGAGAGCCAGAAGTGCCTGGGAGTGTAGATCCTGCTCCCACTGTGGGGTATCATTGCCAATCCATCTGACTACTGAGTGCAAGAGTATGAACACCCAACTCCTCTGCCTCAGCTGGGAAAATTGGGAGGCCTCAATAATACCCCAGAGGCATTCTGCAGCTCAGGCAAAGCTGTCCTCCAAGGGCTTTTGCCTGAGATTTTACCCTTGCCTGGATTCCTCCCCTCCCCTGTCCTGCTTCTCCTTCTCCATTTCTTTTGGAGACAGTCCCTTAATACAGCACTTGAACACAAACCTTTATCTTAGGGACCACTTGAAAACCTGACAACACAGAATACCAAGAGTTTTCCACCTAGTGTCAGGTTTGGCAGTGGAGAATGGGAGCTGGGAGCTCACATGAGCTCACAAGTGCTACATGGTATCAGATGTAGGGAGAGAAGTTGGGAATTAGACTGATGTCTCTGATCAAAAGCCAAGAGAGAGAAGGGAGTCAGTATTGGGGAGGAAAATTAACTTCACATATGATTGTCTTATTAAAAAGGTCTGTGATCTCAAAATGAGCAGTGTAGAAAAGCACGTAAAAAGCCATGAAGATGGCTATACAGGAACACGTGTATTTAGCTCTATTGAATCTTTTAATGGTCCTTTGGAGTCTTAACTGTAATACCAAAAGGGATTAAGATGGAGAGGAAATTGGCTTTTGACAGAGAAGATTGCAATCCCAAATGGTACAAATGTCCTAACTCACTTACACTTTAATTTCCTTCCCGTTTGGGCTATGCAGGAAGTCGACATACATGGAGGTTAACATGGGGTACTCCCCTTAGAACCAACACCTGTGGAAGGGGAAGAAAAGAAAGCAAAAATGGACAAGAGAAAAAAGCAAGGCTGGATGGATTCCCAGTGAAGGCCTCTTCCAACCCTATGGGAAGCTCTGAGGTTGGGTGGTCAATCTTTTAGAGTTGCATTAAGCTGTATGAGAAGGTTAAGCATTGTGTCAATAAGTCATTGGATAAGACTCTCCTGGAAAGGGGGCTAACCTTGGGCATCTGGGGGAATAATCCTTCAGTTGTGAATGTGATATAGACCACACATCATAAATCTACTACATCTTTTTTCACAAAACCCTATTGAAATAACATGTAAAATATAAAAATAAAGAACCTCTGGTTGCACTGGAACATCAGGAAAGGTATGAAAAAACGGATAGCAATGCCCAATAAAGATGGGGAATCTCAAGAGATATTCAGGTGTCAGAAAAATACCCAGGCCTTATCCTGAACAATTTCAGCATCAGAAACCAAGGACTGAATGAGGATGAATGCTACAGGTGAGATGAATAATTCATTACAGTGAAACAATAGAGTTAATCCCAGTATTGAAGAAAATCCAAAGACTTCAGTGTCAGAAAAATCAAGTGAAGAAAAGGTTCCGAAAAAAAGTTAATGGGGGGTCAGGGAGGAGGGAAGAAGTAAGTATTAAGCTGAGACAAATGCTGCTGGAGATTAAATAAGAACTAAAAGTTGCCCCCCCCCTCATTTTACAGATAAGGAAGGTGAATCAAAAAGGGATTCGCTGTCTTGACCAAGGTCCCATACCTTTTGTTTTAACAGCTTCATTGAAGTTTATTTCATATATCATAAAACTCATCCATTTCATATATACAATTAAATTATTTTTAACTTTATCAAACTGTTATAGTTTCATGATCTGGAGTGTCCTCCAAAGTCTTATGTGTTGAAGTCTTGGTGGCCAGTCTGTGGTGCTATTGGGAGATGGTGGGAACTTCAGGAGGTGGGGCCTAGTAGAAAGGAGTTAGATCACTGGGGCTGCCTTTGAAGTTAGATCACTGGGGCTGCCTTTGAAGGGATATTGGAATCCCAGGGAGCGGTCATCCTCATCCATTCCCTCTCTCTTTCCTTCCTTCCATGAGGTGAGCAGATTTGTTCTGCCACATGCTCACCACCAAGATGCCCTGGCTCACCACAGGCCCAAAAGCAATGGAGCCACCCACCCATGGACCGAAACCATGAGCCAGAATAATTCTTTCCTCTTTCTAAGTTGTTTATCTCAGGTATTTTCTCACAGTGATCAAAGCTGACTAACACAAGAACCATAAATCAGTTTAAGAACATTTTCTCCCAAAAAGATTCCTCATGTTCACTTACAATTAATTCCTGTTCCTACCCCCAACCTCAGACAATACTAACCTATCTTCTTTCTTTCTTTCTGTACAAATTTTCCTTTCCTGGATATTCCATATAAGTGGAATGATACAATATATAGTCTCTCTCTTGTTTGGCTTCTTTCACTTAGGATAATGTTTTTGAGGCTCATTCGTGAAGTAGCTCATGTCAGTTTCTTCCTTTATAGTGCTAAATTATATGCAGTTGGATATCCCTTGTGTCTAGCTCTTTGCCAGTAGATAGACATTTAGGTTTTTCCCAGTTTTTTACTATTATGAATAATGCTGCTATGAACATCTACAGATCATACAGCTTCTAATTGGTTTTGCTGGAATACAAACAGTGTGAAGAAAGTACAAATTCCATCTTAGTGCAGCTCATAGTTAAACAGCCTTCTCTAATTTATTTTCATAAAGCTGTCTTTCTGAGTCTTTTTTTTTTTTTGCGGTACTGGGGATTGGACCCAGGGGCATTCTACCTTCGAGCTACATCCCCAGTCCTATTTTTTATTCTTTATTTTGAAACCGGGTCTCACTGAGTTGCAGAGGGCCTCACTAAGTAGCTGAGGCTAGCCGCGAACCCGGATCCTCCTGTCTCAGCCTCCCAAGTACTGGGATTACAAGCGTGTGCAACCACTCCTGGCTTTTCTGAGTCTTAATCATCAGGCCATGGGGTCTATGCCATGCCCAAACTCATGCCTACACGCCCATACCACTGGGCCTGCATCCACAAAAGGATGTGAAGGAACCCCAGGGTACAAGGCACTTAGGTTTCCAAACTAAAATCCTGGAGGCAAAAGAAATGGAATTAATGTAGGTAAAGTACATAGAACAATACCCAGATCATTTGTGTGCTCAATAAGTGCTTGTTATTACGACTAGTGTTTGCAAAATTATGGCTTACTTAACTCTTTTATTTTTGAGATTACAGAAAATGTATTTCATTCCCTCAGGCAAGAAAGATGTTTCTTATTTATAGAATTATAAGTTAATAATTAATTATAATTCATAGTAATTGTAAAATTTATACATTACCATTTTGACTTGCTGTAGAAAATTGAATAATATATGGTTATATCATTGAGCATGTGGTATTGAATTAAGGCAAGGTTTCAGTAGCATATAAACTACTTTTTGTGTATCAGAAAGGAGGGCAGGATTAAATACTATAATTATTTGTGGATTGTCTTTCTAATTGAACTATTCTTTGATAAATAAAAATGTTTTACACATATAAAATATGTGATTTTAGCATAGATCGGTAAAGAATAAAAGTGCTCAGCATCCTTAATATAAACTCACTTCTCCACCTGGGTCCTCTGTATCAATTGTTGGTATTCCCATTCATCCAAACAACAAGCTGGAAGTCTGGGAGGTGTCCTGTACTTTCTCCATCTGTTATGCTGTAAATATGGAATGGCCCCCAGAAAAGTTCATGTGTTGGCAATGCAACAATATTCAGAGGTGAAATAACTGAATCAGAACTCTAACCTCACCAGCAAATAAATCCATTGATTGATTAGTAATTTGAATGGGCTTACTGGGTAGTAACTATAGGTAGGTAGGGTGTGGCTGGAGGAAGTAGGTCACTGGGGATGTACCCTTGAGACTACATCTATTTCTGTTCTCTCTCTCTCTCTCTTTCTCTCTCTCTCTCCTCTCTCTCTCTCTCTCTCTCTCTCTCTCTCTCTCCCTCCCTCCCTCCCTCCCTCCCTCCCTTCCTCCTTCTTGCTGCCCTAAGCAGCTTTCCTTCACCATGCCCTGCCACCATGATGTTTCTGCCTTGGAACCATCCAACCATAGACTGAACCTCTGAAATCATGAGCCCAAATAATACTTTCCTTCTCTAAGTTTTTCATATCAGATATTTTGGTGACATCAATGAAAAGTTAACTAATAAATCCTCTTTCTCATTCCTTCCCAGTCATCAGGTCTTCCTTCTCTTCTCTTCTCTCCCTCCCCTATACTGTGCCCAGCTCCAACCACATTTCTGCTGGACCACTGCACAGACTCCAAGCTCATTGTATGACATGGAAGATTCTAGAAGATCTGCCATTAGGTGGCTCTACATCACCTCTTCAGGCTTATCTTCCATCATTCCTTGACCTACAGTTAGTGTTTCAAAAACAACAAAGCATTTGCCATGTTTTTTCTTTAAAATACTTTTACTAGTGCATTGCAATTATGCATCATAGTGAGGTTCAATATGACACAAACATACATGCACACAGCTCTTGATGTGTTTCCTTCTGCATCCCATCCCGCTACCCCCTCCTTCCCTGTACATGTTAATGAAATTAATAGTAATACATTCATATATTGCCATAATATTATTTGAACTGTTTCCTTCCTTGATTCTCCTTTTTCCCCTCTCCAACTCCCTTCTCCTATCCCCTTCCACTATTCTACATGTCTTTCTCCACATTATTTTAAGTCCCTTATGTTTCATATCTTCTCACTAGCTTCTACATATGAGAGAAAACATACAACCCTTGACTTTCTGAGACTGACTGATCTCACTTAGCATAATATTCTCTAGTTCCATCCATTTTCCTGCAAATGACATAATTTTGTTCTTTTTTATGACTAAGTAGAATTCCATCTTGTGTATGTATCACATTTTCTTTATCCATTCATCTGTTGCCAAAAACCTGGATTGATAACTTGTTTTAACCTAGAATCTCCTTGTTTTAACCTAGACTCTCCAGTAGTACTTCAATCTGCTATTTCAAGTCCATGGTTTAAAATTAATTCAAGAAACACTGTCTCCAAAATGCCTTCTCTGATCCCCAAAGGTGGATCTGACTCTGTAGTCCTCAGGCATTCCTCCAGGACTGAATTTATTTATCAGTATCTAGTGCAATCACCTCCTATGGGAAGTTCCAGAGTGAGATAGTTTCAAGTTCAAATCTGGACCTACCACTGACTAGCTATGTGATCTTAAGCAAGCCCCTTGAAGTCTCAGGGTCTGAGTTTCCTAAACTGAGAAATGGGATCACAAAGAAGATTAAATGAAGAGATGCATGTCTAGTACTTAGCCTGCACAATACCTAGCAAATCATAAACCTTAACGTAGCAAGACTCATTATGTTGAGTGTCTTCCTTTGGTAGATAGTTTACCAACCCAGCATCTGTGCCCAGTGCCAAGAAGGTCAGGTGCACATTGATTCTCTGGATACAGGAACAAATGAATGAGTGAATGGATGAATGAAAGTACCATCCACTCTTTCACTGACCACAGTGGAGTGGGCCCAAGGTTAAGGATGATTTACTTTTTTCTCAGGTATACACACTTGCTTGAGTCACCCCTGCACCTATCCAGTGCCCAGGCATCCTGGACAGCGTCCCTCAACACTGGGCAGGGAGGGTGGGGGCAGAACGCAGCACCGCACACAGACGAGCACTTGGCCACACTCACAGGCAGTTTTCTGAACATAAGAAACATCTCAGAGAAATAACTGTAAGGTTGTTTTTCTTCTCTTTCTGGAACAAAAACAAGAAATATAGATCATAATGTTGGGGGAGGTAGAAACTGTCTCCCTTCTCAGAGTTGAAAAGGACAAGTGACTATAAAAGGAGAACATTCAACCCCCAGCTGAGAAATAAAAACAGAGGGAGGGCCATTAGGCCCAGCGCTGTCACCTGTGCCTCTCTCCTCTGCTGTGGACGAGGCTGGGAAGGAGCCCAGAGGGAACTGAGAGCTCTCCTCCCTGCACAGAAGCTGCCGGCCTGCCCCCTTTTTTCCTAGTCATGGTTGCCTTCCCCTGACTCTATAATGTGAAAAGGGACATTCACCCAAGCTGTTTTAACATCATGAATTTATTCATTCATTCCAAATGTAAGAAAAAAAAAAGGAATCAAGTCAAGAATTTTCCTACCAGTCTATATTCTTAGCGAATACATCTTTAAAAAAATAAACCTACCATTGACTAAATTTGTGTTTCCTCTCCCAGCCAGTGGTTCGGCCCACTTTATATAGAGCATCAAACTCCCTCCTCTAATGTCATGTCTTGGGTTCGCTTGGGGAGGTCTAAGTATAAAATTGAGTATATATGTACTGTGCAACGAAAATGGACAGATGTTTCCTAGTGGGTAATGAGTACCATTTTTCTCCAGTTTCCTGACAGGCTGAGACTAAAAACAAACACACATCTATGCATATACTAAAGCCATTTCAATAAAAGCATATAACTGGGAGTCCAAACATTCTAAAGGAGATCAAAATAGAACACAGATTTTTTTATTGTTTTTTATTTAGACAACATTCAATTTCTTCCTTTAAAGTATTAAACACTATTACTAAAATCTTAAACCACTATAGAATATATATGTATAGTCTACATATGTGTATATTAGTGTATATATATATATATATATATATATATATATATATACTCATAGAGATGTACAAATATATGTATGTGTGTTTATTTTATTTTAAATATTTTTTGTTTTTGTTTTTGGGTTTTTTGTGGGTTTTATTTTGGGGGGTACTGGGGATTGAACCCAGGGGCATTCTATCTCCAAGCTATACCCTCAGCCCTATTTTTTTATTCTTTATTTTGAAACAGGGTCTCACTAAGTTGCAGAGGGTCCCACTAAGTAGCTGAGGCTGGCCGCAAACCCGGTTCCTCTGGTCTCAGCCTCCCAAGTACTGAGATTACAAGCATGCGCCACCATGCCCAGCTGTTTTTGTTTTTTTAATAGACTTTTATTGGTGCATTATAGACTCACATCATAATGTAGTTCAGAGTGATAGGGATGTACATGCACACAGCACTTGGTGAGCTCCCCCAGCTCCCTCCCCATTCTCTCCCATTCCCCATACGTGATATTGAGATTGGCATTGATGATTTCACATATGTATATAACATCATTAATTCTCCCCCACCCATCACCACCACCCTCCTGTATGTATATTTAGATTATACACATGATTTTCTAGGAAAAAGCAGCTCATGATGAAATGAATATTAACTTTGAGTACTGAGTACTTGGGAGACTGAAACAGGAGGGATTGCAGGCTCAAGGCCAGCCTGGGCAACTTAACGAGACCCTCAGCAACTTAGCATGACTGTGTTTCAAAATACAAAATAAAAAGGGCCAGGGGTATAGCTCAGAGGTAGAATAATCCTGGGTTCCATCCTCAGTAACAACAACAACCACAAAAATTCACTTTGAGCAAGAGTGGAGACTGAAGGAAAAAGGGAAATCTGTGGCATTTTGATCCTGCTTTACAATCTTAGCCCCTGCTTGAAGTGAGCCTCAGAGAAGGACAGAGTGTCAGAGCTGCAAGTTCCTCCAGGATGGAGGCCAAACTCCTCCCTTTACCATTGAGGAAACTAGAGTCCAGAAAAGTGAAGTATTTCTCAAAGCCACATATCCAGGTGGAAGAGGAGCTATAAAATGCATTCATATATCTGGGGAGACGTGGGCTTATACAATAACAGATAATGAAAGGGAGAGACACCAGTCAGCCTCTCACCTGGCAGAAAGTTCCTCAAAAGCTTCAAGCTAGAAAGTTACAATCTTACCAGCAATAATGTGAGTGGGGGTCAGTCAGCAGTGGTGAATGGGGGTAGGCAGGAAGGAAGCATGTGTGTGTGTGTGTGTGTGTGTGTGTGTGTGTGTGTGTGTGTGTGCATGCACAGGCAGAGCTTTGCAAAAGTGGGAATGGGTAATTCTTCCCTATGAATGCAGCCATGAAGGGCATGCATTGCCGCAGCTTTCTCCTGTTATCTTCTTTCTCCCTTTTTACATTTGCTACCATCTGTAGTCTTTCTTCTCCTCTTATATATGCTAACATATACCCAAACCATTATTCTACACTCCCTGCCTGCACATAGTCAGTCCCAGTCCAGGGACTCCAGCGATTCTAACAGCTCAATCCTATCAACAGTAACCTTTTCAGTCTGACAAAGCAAGTGAGGGAGTTGGCTGAGGCAGGATCACTACATCATATCCTATCACATCATTCTATTAGCAATAATTTTTGACTCTAATAAGATGTCATTATAGAAAACAGTTAGTTTGTTGGCATCAGGCCACGGCAGACATTTGGCCCCTACTTGCTCCAAGGATCCCACTCTAGAGCTCACAAATAGCCCTGATGTGGCACAGAGGGAAAGAGAAGGGAAAGGACTGGAGGGGGGACATGAGCATTCACTGAGGAGCCACTTTGCATGGGGCACGTAATACCTGAAACCTCAGCTTCAACCTGAAGAAAGGGCCGAAGTACAAAAGATTAGTCCACCCCTTCTCCTCAGAGAAGCACGGCTCACTATCACAAGCAATTAGCAAAACCAGTTAAATATTATAGGTACTTAAAGAATTTCAGTCACAAAATTTTAATTTTTTTATTCCGTTTCAGAAACTTTAAAAACGGATCAGATGTACTGCAGTTTATAGAAAGGTTGATATAGGCTAGGTCACTAGCCTACAGAAGTTTTCAGATGGAAAAAAGATGTGTCTCAAGTTTAATCACATCTGTGAGTACATATTATTTGCCAAATATGAATGTTGTAAATGTTGTGAATGTGTGTTCCTACTTTTATATTTCTGCTTGCAATATTTTTTACTTTAGTCCCAAAATCATGAGATCACTGAATTCTACTTATGAGATGGATAGACAGAGATAGACAGATGATAGGTAGATAGATAGATAGATAGATAGATGATAGATAGATAGATAGATGATAGATAATGGATGATAGAAGATAGAGATGGATAGATAGATAGATGATAGATGATAGAAGATAGATGATAGATGATAGATACATAGATACATAGATAGATACATAGATGATAGAAGATAGAGATAGATAGATGATGATGACAGATAGATAGATAGATGATAGATAGAAGATAGATAGATGATAGATAGATAGATAGATAATGGATGATAGAAGATAGAGATGGATAGATGATAGATAGATGATAGATGATAGATACATAGATACATAGATAGATACATAGATGATAGAAGATAGAGATAGATGATGATGACAGATAGATAGATAGATGATAGATAGAAGATAGATAGATGATAGATAGATACATAGATAATAGATAGAATCTTAGGTATAAAGGGAAGGCAGGCAAGGAGACTGGTTTTATTTTATTAAATGAAAAGAGAACTGATTTTTTTATTTGACAAAAAGATAAATTTTAGCCATATGGTAAAACCCTTGGACTTCTGACTTCAAGTCAGTATCTTTAAAATAAAGACCCACCCCCTTTTTATTATTTTTTATTTTGAGACAGGGTCTTACTGAGTTGCTGAGTCTTGGCCTTGAACTTGTCTCAGCCTCCCAAGTACGAGGATTAACAGGCATGTACCACCACACCTGGCCTTAAACTCAGTATCTTTATTATAAGAAGTGAATAAAGAAAGGTACTGAAGCCACTGTCCTCTTAAAGTTTCATAATTTCATGAAATAATTCCAAACAAGTAAACTTTAAGTAATGAACATTTCATTTTTCTACATTATACTGAAGAGGAAAAAGAAAAAGAAGTTAGCATTCATTGAAAGCTACCTGGTTCCTTAGGATACTTTACCTACATTATTTATTTGGTTTTAGAGAAGTTCCCAAGCAATTGAAATCAAAGTTCTGATTTTTTGTAATATTTCTAAATCACTCTTCAAATTATGGCAAACATTGGAATTAGAAATCAATTTTAATGACAAGATATCTTGTAAAACAAAATATATTATGTTCACTGAGCTGATCCTCTGATGTTTGTATCACTAGAAAACACCAGAAGATTTGAAAAGTCTGGTCCACATTGCATCAAATTATAGGTAATCCACTGAAACCATAAGTTAACTACAACCAAAGCAAGAACTGAAATTCTTGCTAGTGTTGGGGGCCAGGGTAGATTGACTTCTTTTTTCCTCTATTAAATACATTTTTAAGGCAAAGGAAAGAAATCTATTAATACAAAGTGACACATTTCAACTCTAAAAATTTAGGCTAAAAATTCAGCTTAAGCTTCTCACTGTACTAACAATGGACCCACATTACACAGATGGAGACCCCTTCCTTCTTCGCCTCATAAATGTTAAGAGTAGCACACACAGCTTTTTCACTGTAGACAAACACTTGGTACACAATATAATTGGGACCTTTAACTTGTGTGTTTCCTTAGGCTTGGTGCAACTGAATTTATATCCTCAATGTGACAAGGGTAAAGGCTTTTCTCTGAATACATATGTCCCCATAATCGTGGAACATACTCAGTGGTTGTCCTCACCCAGCACATGGTTAGTTGTTAGGTTTTGTTTCTTCTCTCTCTCTCTCTTTTTTTTCCTTTTTTGTTTTAATTTCAAGAAAAAACTAATGAGTTTCCAGAAGCAGTGTGAGTGCTTTGGGGCTGAATGTGATTTAAAACCGGCAGTAAAAGAAAAAGAAGACAGGGAAGGTAGCTGGTTAATTGACCTTTATTGTGCCTTCTGGTTCATTTAGAAATGGAAATTAAATTAACATGATAATTCAGTCCTACTGTGTTAAGGCTGCTATAAACCCATTAAATTTTATGGCCATTGATTTAGCATTTTTTTCTATTAACTGGGCTTAATTTTCAAAATTGTCATGCAGGTTCTGAAAAGTGGTTCATTCACCCTGGTTCCTCCAAGTTACTAATGTGTAGCCTTTTTTAATAGTATTCACTTAATTATTCAAGCACAAAGGGCCCAACTGCCCTCAAATGCCTGTATTCATTTGAAGACTAAAGCTAATGAAAGTCTTTATAAGAAGCACGTTCTTCTTATAAAGATGGGAGAAGTCAGTAAAATTTCTTGGTGTGGTATCACATTTTCTAAAGTTTCCACCCCAATACTAAACCTCACAAAAGGTAATACTTTGGATTTATTTTTGTGAGATCCAGAGAGCCATGAGACTTTATGTCGGTATTTCTGAACATCTCAATAACATGAAAATCTTTTTTAAGCGAAACTAATTCCTTGTATGTCAGATTCCCAGACATCTATTTTATCTACTAACTTGGAATTATGACCCATCAAAATTTTCTATTTTTGAACTATGAAAAGATATCAATTTTTACTTGAAGCTACAAGCTATATTCTAGATTCTTTAGCAGAGGCAGGTCATACAGATGTACTTTTCAACATAGTGATGATTATCATTTTAGTTTACTAACTTTTATGCCTCTAATTGAATAAAATAAAACTTAAGTTTTATTTTGAAATCTATTGACAAGCCTGGCGTGGTGGCGCACGCTTGTAATCCCAGTACCTGGGAGGCTGAGACTGGAGGATCCGGGTTCGCAGCCAGCCTCAACTACTTAGTGAGGCCCTCTGCAACTTAGTGAGACCCTGTCTCAAAATAAAGAACAGAAAATAGGGCCAGGGGTGTAGCCCGGAGGTAGAATGTCCCTGGGTTCAATCCCCAGTACCACACACAAAAAAAAGAAAAATCTATTGACACGTGAGGTCTCAGGAAACCTCCAAAAGATTATCTCATTTAACATCATAGTATTAAAAAAAGTGGAAATAAGACAATTTTCCTTTTTTTGCTCCTTTACCACTAAAGAAAGAAGTGATGGCCCACAGCCCTACAAGTAAAACTTTAGGCTTGTCAACAGTCCTGGACTCTCCACCCTAGTATGTAAACTCAGGTAAGTAATAAGTGACCATTTTTTTTAGATTAAATTATCAGCATTTTCTCATTATTTTCTAATGGTATGTTCAATTAAAATAGCTCATTTTTTAATGCTACATCCTGACTGGCCTGTTCATATTATAGTCTAAATGGCTGTTTTTATGTCTGCCGCATGCCTTTGTTAGTTTTGTTTAACAAGTGGCAATCATAATTAAAGACCCTCAGAGCATCTGAAGATATTGCTACTGGAAAAATGGCACATAAATACTCCATTTCCTTCTGGGCAAATAAACCAGGTTCTTCACTATCCAAGTACCATCGCCTTTGATGATGTTTCCTCTCCCAGTCAGTGTTTTCACAGAGCCATGTATGCTTCCTGGTTTAATGAACAGCCAGATGTGGTACCTAATAGGAAATGCCAGTCTACAGGAAAAGATACATGATAAAATGAGATTGTTTTTAAAGGGATAGCAAAATATTAGATTATTTAAAAGTAATAATCCAATGGATAAGAATTCGAAGTACTTGTGCATAAAGAATATGGGAGGAAGCTGGGCATGGTGGTGCATGCCTGTAATCCCAGTACTTGAGAGGCTGAGACAGGAGGATCACAGGTTCGAGTCTAGCCTCAGCAACTTAGCGAGGACCTTAGCAACTTAGCAAGACCCTGTTTCAAAATAAAAAATAAAATAGGGATGGGTTGTATCTCAGAGGTAGAATGCCCCTGAGTTCAATCTCTAGTACCAAAACAAAAAAAAAAAAATGACTATGGAAGGAGCCATACCTGGAACATCTCTGTAGATCTTAGTATTTAATAGAATAGCTTGTATGTAGAAGGGTCTTTGATACATTAAAATAATCATTGCAGTACTTAATCATATAACACTGACTATGTGTATGTGTATTGGTCAGATCAACAGAATTCACAGAATGAAGAAAGGAAGGGAGGGGGAAAAAAGGATTTATTAGATTAGCTCACAATGTAGTCCTGAATTTCGACCGCACATGAAAAGTCAGAGGAATCAGCAGCTGGTCGGGCGGTCTAAGTGCTTGAGCCCCAGGATTGAAGCAACCACCAATTCAGTCTAGTCCAAGATGTGAAAATAAGGAAGCTCTTCAGAGAAACGATGGTGAAGTTTTACTTTGAAGAGTTGGAGGCCGATGATCTCAGATGAGAGCAGAAGATCAAGAAGTTCTCCAAGGAAATGGCGAAGTCGGAGACTGACAATCTCAAGCGAGAACAGATGCGTTTTCCTCAGGAAGAGTCGCAGCTCAGCTCTACGCGGCTTTCTCCTTTTTATCTAAGTCCTGCACCTATCAGAACCCTGCTACCCACATTTAGGGCAGGACTTCCAGTTCAATCTGCTGTTATACAACCAAAGTCACATGATCTGGGGTGAGTCATGTTGACAAATCAGACCAACTATCACAAGTCCACCCCTTGTCAACTTGACTCCTAACCTTGTCTTTTTTAAATCAATACATTAACAATATCAAAATCTCACCTAATATAGTAAAGCTATCCCACGTACAACCAGAAACACACCAGTCACTTCCCCTGAATAGAAGGCAGGACCCCCTGAGTGATATTTATCCCTAATACTTAAATATTGACATAAGTTCATCAGTGTTATATTACATGATAAAGAAACAAAGGAGGAGATAAGATAGAGATATCTGCTTAGCACATATAAATACATATACACAAACATATTTATAACAGTTACAAACCTCATTTCTGCAACTGGTTTCGTGGCTGTAGGTGGTACCTATAACTACCTTCTTCTACTACCCATTCTGTATTTCCCCTACCTTCAGCCAGCACTTCGGCAGGTCTCGGTTCTCTACCTAGAGGGGTGACCCACACCTTCATTCCTGGAGGATCGAGACATTTGCCATCCTGCCCGGATTAGATTGCTGCAGTTTTCCATTGATTTCAATAACAGGACATGGCAATACTAGGAGATGCCCCAAGGGATCTCCTGCCTTCCAGGTATACTTTTCCTTACTCCCATTGTGGAGTAATAGTCCAATTTCCCCTTGGTAATCTGGATCAATAACCCCAGCCAGCACCATAACTCTATCCTTAGCCTGTTGATTTAAAGGTATGAGGAGCCCAAAGTGGCCAGGGAGAAGTCTTAATTTCCAATTCAATGGGACCATTGTTGTGCTTCCTGGTGGAAGCATTCCTGCTTCTGGAACTAAGATCTGGAGGCCAGCAGAACATAAGGTTGTGGGGACAGGAAGCAAAAATTTTCCTAGTGGGTCACTAGGGGTAATAGTGAGTGGTACCATTCCCAGTTCCACCCCTTGATTCCTGGACCCATGAATTCTGGCTATAGGGCAAACAGTACCATAGAGCAGACGCTGATTCAACAAAGATACAGCTTTTTGAAGAACCTTGCCCCAGCCTCGCAAAGTATTACCACCTAGCTGACGCCGTAACTGAGTCTGCAAAAGGCCATTCCACCGTTCTATCAAACCAGCCGCTTCAGGATGGTGAGGAACATGGTAGGACCAGCGAATCCCATGAGCATGAGACCATTGCCGCACCTGTTTGGCTGTGTAGTAAGTTCCTTGGTCAAAAGCAATGCTGTGTGGAATACCATGGCGGTGGATAACACATTCTGTAAGCCCATGGATGGTAGTTTGGGCAGAAGCTTTACGTGCAGGGAAAGCAAATCCATACCCAGAGTAAGTGTCTATTCCAGTGAGGACAAAGCGCTGCCCCTTCCATGATGGAAGGGGTCCAATATAATCAACCTGCCACCAGGTAGCTGGCTAATCACCTCGAGGAATGCTGCCATATCAGGGGCTCAGCGTCGGTCTCTGCTGCTGACAAATTGGGCATTCAGCAGCGGCCGTAGCTAGATCAGCTTTAGCGAGTGGGAGCCCATGTTGCTGAGCCCATGCATACCCTCCATCCCTGCCACCATGGCCACTTTGTTCATGAGCCCACTGGGCAATGACAGGGGTGGCTGAGGAAGGAGGCTGACTGCTATCCACAGACCGGGTCATCCTATCTACTTGGTTGTTAAAGTCTCTGACCTCTGCTGAGGTCACCTTTTGATGGGCATTAACATGGGACACGAATATCTTCACATTTTTTGCCCATTCAGAGAGATCTATCCACATACCTCTTCCCCAAATGTCTTTGTCACCAATCTTCCAATCATGTTCTTTCCAAGTCCCAGACCATCCAGCCAAACCATTGGCTACAGCCCATGAATCCATATATAAACGTACATCTGGCCATTTTTCCCTCCAAGCAAAGTGCACAACCAGGTGCACTGCATGAAGTTCTGCCCACTGGGAAGATTTCCCTTCACCACTGTCCTTCAGGGATGTCCCAGAGAGAGGATGCAGGGCTACAGCTGTCCATATTCAGGTAGTGCCCGCACATTGCGCAGCACCATCTGTAAACCAAGCCCGAGCTTTCTCATCCTCTGTCAAATGATTATATGGTACACCCCATGAGGCCATAGGTTCACACTGGGGGACAGAAGGCACTATAACAGAAGTAGGATCCACGGGCATCTGAGCCACCTCCTCATGTAATTTGCTCGTACCTTCAGGACCTGCTCGGGCCCTATCACGTATGTACCATTTCCACTTGACAATGGACTGCTGCTGCGCATGTCCAACTTTGTGGCTTGATGGATCAGAGAGAACCCAGCTCATAATGGGCAGCTCAGGTCACATGGTAACCTGGTGGCCCATGGTTAAGCGTTCAGTTTCCACCAAGGCCCAGTAGCAAGCTAAGAGCTACTTCTCAAAAGGAGAGTAACTGTTCGCGGATGACGGCAGGGCCTTGCTCCAAAATCCCAAGGGCCTCTTCTGCGACTCACCCATGGGGGCTTGCCAGAGGCTCCAGACAGCATCTCTACCTGCCAGTGAGACCTCCACTACCATAAGGTCTGCTGGATCATAGGTCCCAAGTGGCAGAGCCGCCTGCACGGCAGCTTGGACCTGCCGCAAAGCCTGCTCCTGTTCTGGGTCCCACTCAAAACTAGCAGCTTTCGGAGTTACTCGGTAGATAGGCCAGAGTAACACACCCAAATGAGGAATGTGTTGCCTCCAAAAGCCAAACAGGCCCACCAGACATTGTTGGCCTCCTTCCTAGTTGTAGGAGGGGCCAGATGTAACAGTTTATCCTTTACTTTAGACGGGATATCTCGGCATGCCCCACACCATTGGACTCCTAGAAATTTCACTGAGGTAGAAGGCCTCTGGATTTTAGCTGGGTTTATTTTCCATCCCCTGGCACGCAAATGCTTCACCAACAAGTCCAGAGCGGTGGCTACCTCTTGCTTGTTCGGCCCAATTAATATAATATCATCAATATAATGAATCAGAGTAATACTATGTGGAAGAGAAAGTCTATCAATATCCCTGCACACTAGATTATGACACAGGGCCGGGGAGTTGATATACCCCTGGGGCAGAGTAGTGAAGGTATACTGCTGGCCCTGCCAGCTGAAGGCAAATTGCTTCTGGTGATCCTTATGAACTGGTATGGAAAAGAATGCATTAGCCAAATCAATAGCTGCATACCAGGTACCAGGAGACATGTTAATCTGCTCTAACAAGGAAACCACATCCGGCACAGCGGCCGCAATTGGAGTCACTACTTGATTAAGTTTACGATAATCAACTGTCATTCTCCAAGTCCCATCTGTCTTCTGCACAGGCCAAATAGGAGAGTTAAATGGGGATGTGGTGGGAACCACCACCCCTACATCTTTCAAGTCTTTGATGGTGGCACTAATCTCTGCAATCCCTCCAGGTATGCAATATTGTTTTTGATTCACTATTTTCCCAGAGAGAGGTAGCTCTAATGGCTTCCATTTACCCCTTCCCACCATAATAGCCCTGACCTCACAGATCAGAGAACCAATGTGGGGGTTCCGCCAAGTACTGAGTATGTCCATACCAATAATACATTCAGGGACTGGAGAGATAACTACAGGATGAGTACGGGGACCCATGGGACACACTGTAAGTTGGACTTTGGCTAGAACACCTTGGATCACCTGACCTCCATAAGCACCTACATTGACCGGAGGTCCACAATGACGTTTAGGATCACCTGGGATCATTGTCAACTCAGACCCAGTGTCCAGCAGTCCCCTAAAAATCTGATCATTTCCTTTTCCCCAATGTATAGTCACCCTAGTGAAAGGCCGTAGGTCCCTTTGGGGAAGGACGGAAGAAAGATTAACAGTAGAACTTTTCGGTTCTGTACCAGAGCCTTTCCTCAAGGGGACCTGGCCTCCCCATCAGTCAAGGGGTTCTGGGTCAGTAAACTGACTCAAGTATGGGAACTGGTTGAGAGGCCGTGATTCTCCACTTTTACGATTGAAGTCAGACTCAGGTATATCAATTCTCAAATTTTTTTGTTTATACAAATCCAATAAAAATTTGGTGGGTTTCCTGTCTATTTGACTTCTGGGGACACCATGAGTAATCAGCCAACGCCATAAATCTGCACGAGTCAAGTCTTTCTGCTCATCGCTCCTCCTCTGCCGTCCATTATAATAGGTATGACTGCCTTGCCCCTGACGATTGAGAACTGCCACCTGATCCTTGCTATCACGGGAACCAAGAATACCCATAACACCCAAATCCAATAATTGGTCAATTGCATCTCCCACCATAAGTTCTGGCATACAGAGGATAGCAACAGCAGAGCCCTTCAAGGATGATGGTGCCCCCCTCACAAATTTATTTCTTAAAGTACGGGAGAAGGGAATGTCCTCAGGATGTGTCCACTGTGGAGGAGAGGATCCCAAATGGCAAATCCACTCCAGCATTCCAAGCTCCCTCAGCCTTTGAATCCCCTCATCCACAGAAAACCAAGGGAGGTCAGGCATTTCCAAATCACCCACAGTAAGCCATCTTTTGGTCCATACCTCAGCCAACCAACCAAACAGTTAGTCCCCTTTTTAACATTATGAGCAGCTGCATTAAATTTAGAATCTCTGCACAATGGGCCCATATCAACAAATTCAGCCTGATCTAATCGTATATTATTCCCACCATTATCCCACACCCTTAAAATCCATTCCCATACATATTCCCCAGACCTCTGTTTGTATGAGTTAGAAAACTCAATAAGTTCTTTCTGTGTACAGCGTTCTTCCTCATGGGTCACAACCTGCACCTCACCTCTAGGGGCCCACTTAGACTTGCTCCTAGTTATAGGTCTGGTGGAAAAAGTGGGTGGGGTGGTTAGGTCCTGAAGAGTATCAGCATTACCTTGCTCTGTCACCCTAGACAATGCTGGAGTATTTCTCCCAGGGGAAGGTGGAGAAGCCAATTCTGTAGAGGGTGGGGAATCCTCATGTACTGGCAGGACAAACCCCTCAGAATGCTCAGATTCAATGTCCCCAGCCTCTTCAGAGTCCTCCCAGATATCCCCGTTCCATTTTTCAGGATCCCATGGTTTTCCTATCAGAGCCCTCACCTTAACTGCAGACACCTGTCTAGGCCGAGAATGAACCTTACGTTGCAAATCAGCCAATCTCAGGATGAGGGCCTGTGTTTGATCTTCAGCAATCTCCGTTCTACGACTACAGGAGACAAGACTCTCCTTCAATGCGCACCGGCTGTTAGGTCTGATATACGGTCCTGAAGCTTATCATTTTCCCACGCTAATTTCTCTAGTGATGCCAGGAGTAACCAGCCAACATCAGTATATTCCTTAAATTTTGTAAAATGGTCAAAAATATGAAAGATAGAATCACTAAACTCTTTGCTCCTCACAAGAGGAGAGTTAGGGTAATCGAAAGGGTCCACCTTTTGTA
>PVJS01022226.1:0-30733 GCA_004027185.1 Glis glis
AGGAGGTGAACGCACACCAGAGTCACCTAGGAGGTGAACGCACACCAGAGTCACCTAGGAGGTGAACGCACACCAGAGTCACCTAGGAGGTGAACGCACACCAGAGTCACCTAGGAGGTGAACGCACACCAGAGTCACCTAGGAGGTGAACGCACACCAGAGTCACGGGAGGAGCTGAATGCACACCAGAGTCATGTGAGGAGCTGAATGCACACCAGAGTCCAATGTGGCTTGCGGTATTTCAGAGAGAACCAGTCTTCCCTAGGTTCAGTAGAACAGTGCAACGGAGACCCTCAGGAAACTCCTCCTAAAAGTCACTTATGTTGTCCTTTAAAGAATTTTGTGCACAAGCCAGGTGTGGTGGTGCACGCTTGTTATCCCAGTACTTGGGAGGCTGAGACCAGAGGATCTGGGTTCGTGGCCAGTCTCAGCTACTTAATGAGGCCCTCCAGAACTTAGTGAGACCTTGTTTCAAAATAAAGAATAAAAATAGGGCTGGGGTGTAGTTCGGAGGTAGAATGCCCCTGGGTTCAATCCCAGTACCGCAAAACAAAAAAAGAATGTTGTGCACACACAGAAAACTGCAAAAGAAAATACAAATCGCCCACAGCTCCAGCAATCTGAGAGAAGTCCATTCCCATTTTGGTATAGCTCCTTACACAGATGAGGTCACGATACTGGTGGAGCGTCATGGCCTCCTCTTTCATTTAACATTACTCCACTGGAATTCTTTGTGTCCTTAGAGAACTTCTTATAGGTGTCATTTTAATGGCCATAGAGTCTCCCATTGTGGAACCACAGTTACTTGACCACACCTGTTTGCACAGTTAGCCGGTCCTCTGAGTGGACGGGCTGCTGTGCAGGGCTGTACCAGGAACAAAAACTAATGGGAGGAGGCACGGTCCAAGTTTAATCTCTGTTCCTGATTTTGCAGGGAAGTTCAGCCAACGTTCTCACACATTATTTAGTCAGTCCTTTCAGAGTCTCTTCTAATAACAATGGCCATTTTCACAGCAGAAGAGTTTATAAAAGCAGATATGTGATGCCAACTGTTTTGCGTGCGTCCCCAGCTCCCAGCAGCACCACCTGGTGCCAGGACATGTTATTGCAGGAAAAACAGCCCCCCATGGTGGGGGAAGAGTCTACTATACCATTCCCACTGACCCCATGGCCATCTCTCTGTGGTCACAAGCCAGCTGGCCACAAAGCCTGAACTCGGACCAAGGCTTCTGACCCCTGATGCTGGTGATTTCACCTACTAAATCATGATGGTCTCACATAGTTGCTTTCTGATCCAACCAATCTGTTGGCCCTGGCACCTACTCCATCCACCTGGGGACATGCAGGTGAGGGGCTGTCCTGGTGTCCCTGCTCCCTGCCCAGTCGAGGCGCTTTGTCGATGCCAAGAGCATTGGAATGCTGTGTTTGCAGCTCCTCTCACAGAACCAAAGCACATTCTAGCAGATACATAAAGAGAAGAAACCCTAGGATGGGGCAGGAGTATGGGCCTTGATAGTGGCTGCTCCTCCTCACAGGGGATCGGGAAGGTCACCTGCCTGCTGCGGTGCTGACCTGGAGCCCGTGCCACCTTGCCCCTGTCTTCCTGCCACCAGGCTCCTTGCATCCGCCCCTCCACCTTCCACACAGAGGCCTGTCCTGAGGAAAATGCGCGTCCCACGCGCCAGCACGCAAGCCACAGCAAGATGAGGTGAAATCATGTCCTGATGCCTCACTACAGTCGCAGCTGTTTCACTTAAATGCAATTTAAATTCAAATGACACCGGAATATGTTTCCATAATACACCATGGATTATAGACTAATAGGGTTGGAAATGTTAAGTCCAAATCTCCAAATAAAAGTGATCATTTAACAGGAAGATGAGTGAGGAAATGAAATATGAGACCGAGAGATGAGTGGCATTCTGCCAAACCCAAGCAACTGGCGACTAAGACCAGACAAGGTAGAAATGTTCACTCGCGTAACATGGCGTTTTCTTCAACAGTATTCTGTGTGGAATCCTACAGGCCAGTGGTCTGACTGAACCACACGATAGCTCACACAATATAAGAGATGAGGCCAGATGGGACAGTCCCCACCCTGTGCCGACAGGTAGGGGCCTCTCAGACTCAGAGAAGGGCCTGAGAGTCAGGGTCTATGTCAGGGGTGGGACCGGGGAATGTGGGGACGGCCTGAACACACACACAGGAAGGCTTGATGCAGGGGGAAGCTTAGGCTCAACATGGGCCTGCTCTCTGGGGACAGAGTCACATTCCAGAGCTGTCAAAGTTACCAGAGCGTGTGCTACCAGTAAGTAATTGGCAGAAAGCAGCTCGTGTTGCAGGACACTGTGAGAGACACACGGTGGCTACAAGACCAGTGACCACCATAAGGCTAATGTAAGCATCACCCAGAGCTGACACTGTTACTTGCCCGTGGGACGCAACCTGGCGTGGAGATCTCTGACCCCACCTGGAATTTCTACGAGACAAGACCACCTCAGCACTGCTGGGGCTCACACAGGCCTTCCAACTGTAACTTACGGCTTCAGGAATGGCTTGATGCCATTATGGAAGGACAGGCGGGCTGACCTGGGGGGAAGAAGGGCCTCCCAGCCAGGGGTCACCTGACCCAACTATATCTGGCCCGTGACGCTGGCCCCCACCAGAATAAGCTGTTCCTACATCTGCCAGCATTAAGACTCGTCCCTGGTGCAGATTGAGCTGAAGGGGGAAGTTGCCCCCGGGGAAGCTGGTCAGCAAAGACCGAGACCTCAACAGATTCGTGACCCAGAAGCGCCCACCCCCCAGCATCGGTGTAGATGCCACCATTCTGAGTTCCAGGCTGCATGTGCTCCTGGGTCTCTGGCCTCTTGGCTCAACATCATGTGTCTGGATTCATCCATGTTGTTTTGTATAACCAAAACTGGTGGTTTTCTTCCCTTTTTACTTTTTTATTTTTTTTTTTTTTTGCGGTACCGGGGATTGAACCCAGGGGCGTTCTACCTCCGCGCTACACCCCCGGCCCTATTTTTTATACTTTATTTTGAAACCAGGTCTCACGAAGTTGCGGAGGGCCTCACTAAGTAGAGAGAGAGAGAGACAGGGAGAGAGAGAGAGAGAGAGAGAGAGAGAGAGAGAGAGAGAGAGAGAGCGCTGAGGCTGGCTCCTGTCTCCACCTCCCAAAGTACTGGGATTACAAGGGTGTGCCACCACGCCCGGCTTCAACTTTTCTTTCTTTTTAATAAAAGCATGAAGATTATAATTTCCTCTGGGCATAGCAGAATGCCTGTAATCCTGGTACTTGGGAAGCTGAAATAGGAGGATCACAGGTTCAAGACCAGCCTCAGCATCTTAGTGAGACTCTCAGCAAACTAGCAAGACCCTGTTTCAAAACAAAACATTTAAAAAGGGCTGGGGGGTGTGGTTTGGAGGTAGAATGACCCTGGGTTCAATCCCCAATACTAAATATATATATATTCCTTCTAACCATAGCTTTAGCTGGGCCCCACAAATTCTTTTTCCCTATAAATTTTTAATATTATCATTCATTTCAAAATATGTTCTAACTTCTATGAGATTTCTTCCTTGACACATGGGGTATTTAGAAGAATGCTACTTAATTTCCAAATGTATACATACATACATACATATATATATATATGTATATATATATGTATATATCTTTTTGTTCCTCTGTTCACAGAAATATTCCTCTGTTCATATAAATATTCTGAATTATTTCAGAGGAGGAAAGGAGGAGGAGGAGGAGGCAACAGTAGGAAGGTCTTTATGTGGCCTTCAAAGGCAAAGATATTTACCATCTGGTCCTTTCCAAAAGTTTCCAACCCTTATTCTTGGCCCTGTCATATTCTTCTAAATATCATGTCTTAGTGCATATCAACATAGAGATTGTAAACTGAATGCATATTAAGTAGCTATAGGAGGCTGGGCATGGTGGTGCACACCTGCATCCCGTACTTGGGAGACACGGGCTACACGTGCGGTCATGATGACCACAGGCTGCACGGAGGATGCTGAAGCCCCCTGCCCCTCCACACCAAATCACACAGGGGCTTTATCTATTCACAGTTATTACTTAGATAATGGAGAAACAATGAAGCCTAAGTTTTCTTCACTGTAAAGTTGGCTCCATAAATAATGACATGTCGATACAATGGACACCATCTATCAGAATTCATTGGCAGAGTATCACTCAGCATTCCGGGCTGAGAATCCCTGCATTTTGGTAAGTGCCAACAAAAATCTGCAGAACTGCACAATTCTATTTTCACTGTGTGTGAGTGTGCACCCAGTGAGCACAGGAAGGGTGTTCACTGAATCCTCTTCACAATGATCACTGTGTGTGTGTGTGTGTGTGTGTGTGTGTGTGTGTGTGTGTGTGTATTGAATCCCAGGAGCATTACACCTCCAGGCTACACCCCCAGCCCTGTTTTGTTTTGAAACAGGGTCTCACTAGGTTGCTGAAAATCTCACTAAGTTGTTGAGCCTGTCCTCAAACCTGCAATCCTCCTGTCTCAGCCTCCCAAGTACTGGGATTACAGCTGTGCACTACCACGCTCGCCTGCAAGAAATTTTTTAAAATCTAAAAGGTCAAAGCCTTTGGCCTAAAAATATAAGTAAGTACTAAAGCAGACAGAAGTTTTTTCGGGGACTTAAGCTTGTCTTTTCTTTATTTATTTATTTTTGTGTCTGTAATGGGGATTGAACCTAGAGAACCCAGAGGCATTCTACCTCTGATCTCTTTTTTTATTCATTTATTGGTGCATTGTAATTATACATTTTATAAGTGTCAGGTTAGCAGAATCATATATGCACACATTCTCTGAGCTCTTTTTTAAAAAATATCTTTGAAGCCGGGCGTGGTGGCGCACACTTGTAATCCCAGTACTTGGAAGGCTGAGACCAGAAGATCCGGGTTCGCGGCCAGCCTCAGCTACTTAGTGAGGCCCTCCGCAACTTAGTGAGACCCTGTTTCAAAATAAAGAATAAAAAATAGGGCTGGGGGTGTAGCTCGGAGGTAGAATGCCCCTGGGTTCAATCCCCAGTACCACCAAAAAAAAAAAAAAATCTTTGAGCTGGGCGCAGAGACATACACCCATAATCCCAATATTTGGGAGGCTGAGACAGGAAGATTGCAGGTTCAAGGCCAGCAGTGCACAGTAACTTAGCAAGACTCTGTTTCAAAATAAAAAATAAAATAGGGCTGGGGTGTAGCTCAAAGGTGGAATGGCCCCGGATTTGATCCCTGGTACCACAAGAAATTAAAAAATATCTTTGGTTCTGGTTGAGCCCGAAAACATTTACTCTGGTCCACAAACACGTTACAAACTACTTTCCCCACTAGGTGGATGCCAGAGCCCTGGATGCGCGGGTCTATGGGAGCCTGAGGCAGGACCCATGAGCAGGACAAAGCGTGCATCCTTCCCTGCCCGCCACGTCTGCCCAGTGCTCCTGCCAGCCGGTGCCTGGGGCTTCAGAGTTGCCACCTCTTGTCCGCATGCCCATAACCCAGGGGTGGGTTGGTATGAGTTGATAAACAAACTTAATTTCTTGGTAAAGGATAAAATAAACCAACAAAGAATTAATGAGATTTTGCCCACTAAATCTTGAAGAGCTGTGGGCCCCCCTCCCTGGTCAATCACATCATGGAGCTTGTTCAGTTTAATTAGGTAGCTGTGCACCTGGGCTCCTTCCAGCTGCCAGGAAGCGTGGGGGACGGGGCGGAAGCGAGGAGCTGGTGGGAAGAGCAGTGCTTTGGAGAACTCGTCCTGCTGGGCCTCAGCAGCCTCCTGTCCTGCCTGGGCCAGCACTCCTGCCCTCGCGCTGAGACCCACTAGAGGCGGTCCCTCTGGTCTGTGGTCTGAACTGGATCACGGAGGTACTTCTTCACAGTGCACGGCTCCGTGGAGTGCTTGTTGAGGTAGAGAGCACCCACAGCAGTCAGTGCAGGGTGCCTGGGATGGTTGCTGCCACGCGGGGCGCACACAGAGCCCCAGAGGTGTCTGGCTCCTGCCTGTCTCCAGCACACTCCCAGCAGCACCTTCTCTGACTCTCAGAAGTGCCACGGGTGGGACCCCATGCCTTTCTCCCAACCACACTGTGAGGTACAAGATGAAAGGGGGGTCTAGAGAGAGCTACAGCCCCCACAAAAGCACTTAGAGGCCGCCAGCCAGGCCAGCCTGCAGAGGCCCCCAGACCAGAGCCCTCGGGGTGCCAGGAGGCTGCAGACCCCAGGCCCTGGCATTGGGCAGTGTGGAAGCCCCAGCTAGCGCACCCAGCACCACCACAGGTTCCCACCCAAGGCCAATGGGCACTGCCTCTCTGAAATTCAACTTGACATTTCAATTTGAGTCTCTACATGCATCACAAACACCTCCACCCTGGAGCTGGGGGACAGAGGTCTCACTCACCCCATACACAGTGTGCAGCTGAGGAGAGGTCAGGCTCCACAATCCTGTGCGGGACACTGACAAGAACGGCTTAGTAACACTAAGTCCCACCACACCCAGGCAGAGCCTTAGACAAGAACAGATAACCTGGGACAGCTGCCAAGACGCTTGTAACAGAGGGGCTCCGGAAACTCTGACTTGGGGGTTTGGGCCCGGTCAATGTTGCCTGTGGGGAAAGGCAGGTCCTCACCCCTGGTGCCATTCTGAGGCCCAGGAAGCCCCCTACCACCGACCTAGGCCACTTAGGACCACTCCCTCAGGCCGATCTCCCTGCCCATGTCCTCCCTCCAAGAGTACCACCTCGGGCTACACTGCCACCTGGCCTGTCCCAGGAATGGCTGGAGCCGGCCCAGTGGGGAAGGCCCACACTCCAGTGCAGGACCCTCCACACCAGGTGGCCCCAAGACTGTCTCCAGAGGCAGGAGCCAGGGCACAGGAGAGGGGGGAGGGCAGGTCCGGATGCAGCCTCTCCCTGCCATACTGTCCTGAGGCTGACCAGCCTTTTCATGCATGCACCCCCTGAAGCCATGGGCACCCCTCCCTCCTTCATGAGCTTGTTCTAACCACCTAAGGAAAGGCACCCCCATGGCCCTGGCCTGATCCCCCTGAGAACTGCTGAGGCCCACCCTGATTAAATCCAAAGAATGAAGGGGTCCTGCTGTGCAGCCCCAGAGTTCCCCACAAAGGTCACTTCAGCCAAACCCTTCCACCCACAATCCCTGCTGTGGGCTGTAAACCACCACAAAGCAGACCAGACCAGTGTCCTCCATGGCCCCAGGAAACAGGCCAGAGCCTCTCCAGGGCCCTTGAGGTCACCTGGTCCAAACTGCTGTCCCTCTGGGGCCTCTGACGCCTGCCCTCCCCAGTGTGGCACTTCCACTACTGGTAGAAGTGGACAGAGGCATCAGGTCAAGTGCAGGTCAGGCCTCCACTACCTCCCTGCAGAGCAACTCCTGTCCCACCCATCCTGGGGACAGTGGGGACAGCAGGAGGTGGCTCTGCTGGAGTCGGCCCTGCCCTCCAGCCAGTCCCTCAGCCAAGCTGGCCACTGCCCTGCCATCATGAAGCCAGCGTGGCACTAGCATGGCAGACCCACCACGCTGATCCACCCTTGGCAGTGGTGCTATGGAGGCTGGGGGTCCGTCTAGTGGCTCACAGGTGCCCGCTGCCCCACACAGGGCTGGCTCCATCCCACCTCTCCCCTCCCCACCCCACCCCACGCAGCCAGAGCCTGCAGTGACCGCTGCACACCAGGCCTTCCAAGGAGAGGTCTGTCCTCACAACCTCCTTAGGAGCTTAGGCCACTGAGAGGAGGACTGGAGTCTGACGTGGGGATGAGACAGAGACAGAGAAAACAACCCTGGTCCACAGCTGGAGGCAGGAGAACCATACACTTCAGTTTTAGAATAAATTGAATAGCTTACATATTTCACTACAAAAGTTCAAGGTGTGGCCGAGTCCGACCTAGCCTGTCTGCGCCTCACACAGGACTGAGCCCTGCTGCCTGGGGGCAGCCCTCACCTGGGCTTAGGGGCTCTCGTCCCTGGCCTGCAGTGGGCACACCATGGGGTGTGAAAAACCAAATGGCCTCTAGTTCTCATTTCCACAGGAACTACTTGGTTGTTCATGAGAACACATTAATTTCCTTGTTCTATTTTGTTTCTCTGATTTGGAGCAAGAGTTCTCAGGAGCTCCCATCTAGAGAAAAGGCCCTGCCCAGCCAGCAGTCCCGGGTCCCTCACCTCCAGCCCTCAGGCTGTGGTATGGTGGCCCGTCCACTTGCACAGACAGAACCCGGAACCTTACGCGGAGGTGGACTGGGGGCTCACATACAGACAGGACAGCTCAGGAGCCCGGGAGCCATGGGCTGCTTTGGAAGAGAGACAGGCTGGCACGTGGGCCCTGCCACAGAATGCACCTAGAAAAGCCAGGGGGACACGCTGGCCACTGGTGCGACACGGGTCCGTGGCCTCTGATTGTCAGGCCCTTTTTAAATGTTTGCTCTCTGACACATGTGTTCTCAGGCACGGGCAGAAGCTGGACTCCCAACAACATGGGGTCCTTTGTGGAACACCTCTGTGCCTGGCTCCCCCACAACACTAGACACATCCCTGCTCCTGCCCCACCATCGAGCAGACTGCAGCCACGAACTGCCTCAAGCTAGGTAGTTAATTGGCTGTATAAATTCCCCAAATGGAATTCTTTGGCACCAAAAAAGATGGAAACAAGCTAATAAACAGCACAGAGCACGAGGCCTGTCTCAGTAATCACACCCTGACAGACCCAGGCCGAGGCACCAGCCACTGCCCAGCGGGCCGGGCAGCCCCAGAGCACACGCTGCAGTCTAATGAGGCTGGGCCCACCAGCTCGCTGGTTATCATCAGCTGTGCCTGCCTCTGCAAGAAACAAGCCCTCTGCAGGTTGCTGGCTGGTGTCCTGTCACGGACCTGGGTGGTAGATGTCTCAGAGGCCTGGGACTGCTGCAGGTGCATCCTGCTGCTGCTGATGCAGGGGAGGATGGAGACAGCACAGGAGCAGGTCCAGCCTCTCTCTGGGTGTGCAGGGGCGCAGGGAGAAGGCAGAGTGGGAGGGTGGGTGGGGAAGGTGGGAGGGCCGGCTGGAGTAGCCATGAGGACTGCTCACACAGCACGGGACATAGGGCTCTGGGCCCAGTGTGTCATCTACCCTGAAGGACTGGGCCAGGCTGTGCACAGACTCAGAAGGGGACAGCAGAGGGGACCTTGTGCAGTTGGGTCAGACCATCCACCTCTCTGCTGAGCAAGAAGTTAAGCCCAGCGAGCCGGTGGCTCTCTGAGGTACTCTGTGTCCAGGGCCACTTTCTGTGGGCTGTTTTCAGGGACACGTCTGACAGGCCACAGATTGGACTGTCAACAAGACATTGCTGGGCAGAGGGAGCAGAGGAGAGCTGCGTATTTGAGAATCATTTTTAAGACAAAGAGAGAAAGCTACTGGGAAGAATACACATTGAAACAGCTACAGAAGCCGGGTGCAGTGTCACACACCTCTAACTCCAGTGATTCAGAAGGCTGAAGCAGGAGAACTGCAAGTTCAAGGCCAGCCTGGCCCACTTGGTGAGACCCTATCTCAAAACAAAAAGAGCTGGGACTCTAGCTCAATGGGAGAGCGCCCCAGGTTCAATCTCCAATACCACACACAAAAAGAAGTAGTAACAGAGCATTTTATTATTTCTCATATTAGAAAATATTTTATAATGGTCACAAATCATTTTAATTAGAATATATAATTTAGCATGAAAATCCCCCCAAAGACAGCAAAAGAAGTTATTTCCTGTCCTGCTATCACCAAAGTGGCCAGCAGGGGGCATCTGAGCCCAGGCTCAGCCCAAGCACCGGGCTCCTGGGCAAATGAAGTCCAGGCCCAGGCTGCAGCAGAGCCAGCTCCCTGAGTATGCAGCAGCTGCCTCCTGAGGAAGAAGGGGATTCAAGGGGATGAACCGGGGCACTGAGTGTCCCCCTTAGCAATGATCTTGAACAAGGTGACGCCCAACCCCACAGGAGCCATGTTCTGCAATGGAGCTGCGTTGAGGGCTAAGCGGCCCCGTGTCAGGCTAGTGGCCCCACAGCCCTGCGAGGGACTGATGGGCTGGGAGGACTGGGTGGTCACGCAGGGCAGGAGCCTTCCCAGGGGAAGGTGACAGCAGCCGGGGGAGGGAGCGCTGGCTGTGGCCTCATTCTTTTTTTTTTTTTTTTTTGTGGTACCAGGGATTGAACCCAGGGATACTCTACCTCCAAGCTACATCCCCAGCCCTATTTTTTATTCTTTATTTTGAAACAGGGTCTCACTAAGTAGCTGAGGCTGGCCACGAACCTGTGATCCTCCTGTCTCAGCCTCCCAAGTACTGGCATTACAAGCATGGGCCACCACGTCCCGCTGCTGTGGCCTCATTCTAACCACTCCCTTCCGCCATCACTCATCCTTCAGAAGCCTCAGAAGTTAAACACAACTGAGATTCATTCTTGCTTTTTCCCAACCTTCCTGTGAAATGTCAATACACAGAAATGTGAAGGGAAAAAAAACAGTATAGCAATTGCTCACTCTGGTCAATAAATACAGTTCAGCCAACAACCAGAGCCCCCGGCCCCAGCCCCAGCCGCACAGAGCCCGGCGCTGACGGGGCGGAAGCCACTCCCTGCCATCTGCCCACCTCTGAACAGGGGTCGCACACATGCGGTGCTCTGCCCCTCACCCCTTCACACAGCCTCATGTTCTCAGGACTGCCCCAGGTCACCATCCCACGTGAGAATAAAACAATCCCACCATCTCTTCGACCCCGACACACGTTCGGGTGGCCTGCAGCCTGGGAGGTGGACAGCGACCCTCCTGAGCTTCCCCGTGGTGTCTCCCTACCTGTGCACATTTCCACTTGGCACTGAGGAGTGGAATCTCAGAGGTGGAGTATGCTCACCTGCAGCCTTCCAGGACCACCCCCACAGCTCCCCACGTCCTTGCTGGAGCTCGCACACGGTCCGTGGGCGCTAGGCGCAGAGCTCTCAGCTCTGTGTCCCCAGCGGCACCTGTGGCTGGCAGGCCAGGGTTTGCCCACTAGTAAGTGACTTGTGGCATTTCTCATGGTTCCGTTTTAAGTTCTCTGACCTCATAGTTAGGTTGAACACCATTTTATATATTTCTCGGACCTTTGGATTCCCTCCTTAAAAGTTTCTGTCCAAATGCATTGCAAATGCCTGTCAGTGTCTTTTTCTTAATGATTTTCTGGGGTTCTGTATATTTTGAAGATGAGATCTTGCTGGTTATATGTGTTGAAAGGAGTCTTCTCCCATTCTGTTGCCTGTCTTTTAATTCTATCTACAGTCTTTTTTATGGAGAGATATATTCTTGATTTTTGCATTGTTGAAATTATTGATCATTTCCTCTGGGGTTAGAGTTTTTTGTGTCCTGTCTCAAAATCTTCCTCTGCCCTTAACAGCATAAAACCCTTGCATTCTAGAACTATAGCCTGCTTTTCACACTTGAGAGGCGAGGAGCTGATCCTTCTCTGACAGGGCCCCCACCCCCCACCCTCCTCCTCCACGGGGCACACTGAGGTCTCCCTCTGTGGCCTGCACATATCTCCATCTCAGGATGCCCTTCCGTGGGGGACAGCTAGAAGGCTCACGTGCTTCCTCTGACAATGTTTGAATCACTGCACGCTTGAGTCCTTAACATACGCTTGAACATATTCACCATGTAATTTCCTAGGAGTGGGGCTGCTAAGCTAAAAGTATGTGAATTGTAAATTTTCCTAGATATTGGGTTTTCTCTCTTGCCTAAAAAAGTTAATTCCCTCTCAAAATTATTAAAAAATTCCCCCAAGTTTTCTTCTAGTACTTGTAAACTTCCACTATATTTTTAAGTCTTTGATCCATCTGGACTTTATTTTGGGGGAAGGAGCTTGGGAAGGATCCAGCTATATATTTTCCAAATGTCTGGCCAGTTGTCCCCAAATTGCTACTGAATAATATATCTTTTCCCCACTGATTTTAAAATGCCATCATTATCATATACCAAATACCCATATGCATTTGGGTCTATTTCTGGGCTTTCTATTCTTTCCTTCAATCTGTCTGTCCCCCCTCCACTCTGGTTTGAACATGCCCGCTGCGAGGCATGGTGGCGCACGGCAGCCTGCACCCGCACACATTTCTCTTTTCTTAACTTTCCTCTTCAGTCTCATGTGGGGTTTTTAACATGGGCTTTAAGACTAGTTTGCTTAGTTTCAAAAGAAATTTTGTTAAACTGTGTTGTGATCACGTGTACGTACAGGCTTATTCAGCGAAAGCAGGTGCATTCCTATCCAGAATCCATGTCCCTCCAGGGATTCTGGGTCCCCCGCATCTGCCACGGAGATCGTGGGTGCCCTCAGGGGCTCCTCACACACTCCACTCTGTCTCCTTCAAGGATCAGACTTCCTGCTAAAGGATGCCTGAGTGTGTGTCCCATCCAGCTATCGATAAGGCCTCTCAGTTTTCTTAATGTAAATGTCATTATTTCACAGCTTTTCACCACTTTCTCTGGGTCTAGAATACTAGCCTGGCCATTACTTTCTTTCAGTACATTAAAGATACCACCCCTTATCTTCAGGCTCCTGACATCCGTCTCTGTTGAGGTCAGCTGTCGATGACATGACACAGCACCCTGGAACTCAGTGGCTTGGACCACAGTAACGTGGGCTCCTGGTGACCCATAAGAAGGCTGGGTTGGCCGGGCGTGGTGGCGCACGCTTGTAATCCCAGTACTTTGGGAGGCAGAGACCGGAGGATCCAGGTTCACGGCCAGCCTCAGCTCGCGCTCTCTCTCTCTCTCTCTCTCTCTCTCTCTATTTAGTGAGACCCTCTGCAACTTCGTGAGACCCGGTTTGAAAATAAAGTATAAAAAAATAGGGTCAGGGGTGTAGCTCGGAGGTAGAACGCCCCTGGGTTCAATCCCCAGCACCGCAAAAGAAAAAAAAAAAAGAAGGCTGGGTTGGCAGACATGCTGGTGGGCTCAGCATCTCCAGATCCCTTTCCCATGGCCCACCCAGCACATCTTCATGATGACTCACAGGAGCTAGAGTTGGGCCCCCTTCACACCTGCTGCTCTTCCTCCTTCTACTGGGCGAGGTGAGTCGCACTGACCCAAATAGGCAGTGGAGAGGGGTGCGGCGCGGTACGGCAGCAAGGAAGAACGAGGCAGTGTGATCGTCCACACAGCTGTGTCTCGTTCCTTTGGGTTATGTGTCTTCTCTCTGTTTTTAGGCTTTTTTTTTTCAATGATTTCACTATAGTAGTCCAGAATTTTTCCTTCTTCTTGGGATTCATAGTGCTTCCTGAGTTTCTGTGTGACAACTATACATTTTGGACACCTGCTAACCTCCATCTCTTCACATGTTGCTCTTGCCCCGTCCTCTTTCTGCTCTCCTTTTACAGACTCCCTTTCTTACCTGCCTCCGCATGCCCAGGACTCTTTTCTTCCCTCCTTCTTATTCTCTGTTATTTTCTTTGGATTTGTTCTTCTGACCTACTTATTCACTAACTCTCACCTCTGCTGCATCTCACCTGCTAGACCCATCGAGGGCAGTCCTAAATCCAGGGAGAACGCTTCCAGTAACGGACCTTCTCTGGGGTTCTTTTCTGCAGGTGGCCCCTCTCTGACAGCCTCCACTTATCAGCTCTTCTTGGAACGCACTGTTCCCTGCTGCTCTAGGATCCAGGTCTGCCGGCCTCAGCACCGCCCCCCTCTGCACCTCTTGGCTCTCTGCCCCCTTCCTCTTGCTCCTGTCACTCAACATGCACGGTAATGCCTGCACAGGTACTGGATCGTGCGCATGGAAGCTGGAGGAGGCTCTCGGCAAGATCTCATTCCCCAGCTCTGGCAGCAGAAGCACAAGCACGGATCCTCTGGGTCCAGGCATGGGCTGAGCTGGTCTGACATGGGTTTCGTCCCCTTCATCCTTCCCTGTTGTGGTCATGGTCCCAACCAGAAGCTGAGAGCATCCCCTGGGCCACTGGCCGTGGCAGTCCCTGGGTGACGGCTTCTATATCCCCACCACGGAGTTATCTGCTCAGCAGCCGCTCTCCGTGAGGCCACTCTGCTCACACACTGGTGAGCCCCCCAGAGGAAATGCAGCTCAGGCAACCAGCCCCCTGCTCTGCCCTTCTCCCCCAGGACCAGGCTCCTCGGGTTCCGGACTCCCTGGTAGTCTGAACCCATTTCTCAACATAGACTTTTTAATTAACTTTTTTTTTCAGTACTGGAGATTGAAGCCAGGAGCATTCTAAAACCAGCCCTATTTTATCTTTTTTGTTTTGAAACAGGGCTTCACTAGTTTTCTGAGAGTTTCACTACATTACTGAAGCTGTCCTCAAACCTGCGATCCTCCTGTCTCAGCATCCCAGGTACTGGGATTACAGGTGTGCACCACCACACCCCGCTTAATATAACATTTTAGCAGAGCATTGCAATTGTACATGATGGTGAGAGTCACCGTGTTACGTTCGTATACACACATGACATTAGTTGATTTGTTTTGTTTCCCATATCTCCTTTTCCCTCCCCTCCCTCCCCATGCACACTAGTGAGATTCACAGTAATACGTTCATATATGCACATAAATTACTTGATCTGTTTCATCCCCCACATGACATGGACTGTTTAAAATGAAGCACACGTGCAGATGGATGACCAGCACACTTAACACCAGCCCTGGCGGCCACAAAGCCCGTCTGCAGGTGGCAGTTGGGTCCCTAGTCCCAGCAGTGCTCCACACACTGCCCAGGTGCAGATGACGGATAGATACAGCTGAACGGACTAAACACACGGGTGCCTCTGACACGTGGCTCCGTGTCCCGGCTGAACACAAATGTCCAGGGGAGGAAACAGAAGCAACAACCACCACAATACGCGAAGGCGCTGGAAACACCTCGCAGAGACACAGTTCACAGGAATACAACAAGCCGTAGGAACGAGGCCCCAGCTACGGGACACCGAGGAGAAAGCTGCCAGTTCCCCTGGGAAGGAAGCCAAGGAAGATTCAGAGAACAGACACATGCACACGAGGCGGCTGAAACGTGGCAGCACCGCCTCGATGCTCCCCTGCCCAGCCCTAAATCCCAAGCCTGGACTTTCCACCTCAGCCCCACACAGGGCTCCCCAGGACAGATGGGGAGTGCTTTCCATACATAATGAGCTGTCTGACCCCCATCCTGCATCCTCGGGGATACACTCAAATCTCAGCACCCACCACAGTGTCTGGTACTGACACCGGCTCAACAGAAGACTCCTCAAAAATTAGTGACTGGCCCAGTACTTGGGAGGCGGAGACCAGAGGATCCGGGTTCGCGGCCAGCCTCAGCTACTTGGTGAGGCCCTCCACAACTTCGTGAGACCTGATTTCAAAATAAAGTATAAAAAATAGGGCTGGGGGTGTAGCTCGGAGGTAGAACGCCCCTGGGTTCAATCCCCAGGACCGCAAAAAAAAAAAAAATTAGTGACTGGATTTCTCCAGGCAATAAAAGGGGATTACTATTTTTCTATTAAATTCAGGGCCCAAAATTATTTAACCTGTTTTATACTTTGGAAGAGCATTGGAAACAACAAGGTAAAATATTTATTCCACAATTTAAAGAGATAATTATAATAAATATATGTTTATAAATGTGTGAAACAGATCCAAGAATAGTATTAATACTAGAAAAAATTGTAAGTAGCAATAGTTGTCAGAGATGATAAGGCCCCAGGTCACTTTTTTTTTTTTTTTTGTGGTACCAGGGATTGAACCCAGGGGCGTTCTACCTCCGCGCTACACCCCCAGACCTATTTTTTATACTTTATTTTGAAACCGGGTCTCACGAAGTTGCGGAGGGCCTCACTAAGTAGAGAGAGAGAGAGAGAGAGAGACAGAGAGAGAGAGAGAAAGAGAGAGAGAGCTGAGGCTGGCCGCGAACCCGGATCCTCCAGTCTCTGCCTCCCAAAGTAAAAGCATGCGCCACCATGCCCGGCAACCCCAGGTCACTTTTATTCTGCTTCTCTGCACCTTCCAAATTTCTTCCACCGAAAAACATTCCTTTTAGGATAGGGAATTAAAAAAAAAACCCAAACCTTCATGAAATGCTGTGCTCTGGAACTGGCCCATCAGCACTGTTGTCTGAATTAAGTACACAAGTCCCCAGGTAGCACCAGAACCCTCCAGGATGCACCATAGCCCGAGGCGACAGCCAATGCAGGTAAGGGAGCATTGACTGCAGGTGCACACAGGCTGCTGGGAAGGTAGCCCGTCACAGGGGAAACAGAAGCAAGCTTTACTTTTCAAAAAATCTTCATCTTAGAGGCATCAGTTAAAAGTTGAAAACAGAGCCAGGCATGGTGCCTCGTGCCTGTCATCTCAATACTTGGGGGGCTGAAACAGGAGGATCACAGGTTCAAGGCCAGCCTTAGCAACTTAGTAAGACCCTCAGCAAGTTAGTGAGACCCCATTTCAATAAAAATAAATAAATAAAAAGGGTTGGGGTGTTCTCAGTGGTAGCATGCCCCTGGGTTCAATCTCCAATACCAAATAAAAGCCAAATTGAGAACAGGATAATGTGGAAAAACTCACTGACACGATTTTGATAACTACTAATCTATTTGTTGTACTTACCTACTTTTGCCAGAAGAGTGTCGATGTGGTTTTTGACTGAATTGATTGATGCCCATCGCTTCCTCCCGTGCCAACCACACTCAAGGAGACCGCACAGTAAACAAAGTCACGCCTCACGAGGCACGTCACCACGTACTGTGACAGTGCATTCGAGTCTCAGGTGCATCCCAGTCCATGGGACTCCACCTCAAGGTGGACAAGCAGGACGTGCAGGCACCCGTGCCACTGGCAGCTAACGCTCCGGGAATCGACATGGTCTTCGAGTCAACCTGTACGTCTGTTTTTTCAGAGGACAAGCATCATCGGGACTTACTTGGGATGCGGCCTCGGCCTCCGCCGCGCCTGGGAAGGTGGCCAGGGAGGTTGCACGGACTTCTCGAGCAGGATGGAGAGGACCCACAAAGTGCCTACCTGTGGGCAGGATGATGGTAACTTTCTTTCTCCAAGGGCTGAGTGGAAAAGTCAAAAGTGCTTTATTCCCCCAAAGAGACTACAGACTCCAGGAACAGGGCTTGGGTGGACGAGAACTCGGAGGAGGCATGTGCAGCCTGCTGTTGGAAGGAGCTTCCTTCCACATCTGACACCCCGGGGCTCCCGTGGCCAAGGCAGCAGGATGAGCCCGTCCACTCCATCCTGGTTCTGAGAAAGAGCAACAAAGCACCAGCCAGGAGTCGTCCCTGAAGATCAAGCCTCCACACTCGCTAAGCCCCCGCCCAGCGTGGCCCAGGCATCACTACTCACCAAGCCTACAAGGCAGGACCTGCTCTCCCCTTCTGCAGCTCAGAGACTCCCTCTACCGTGGCCCCGGGCTGACCCTCCAGCATGGCTGAGCCTGAATTCCACGCCAGGTCATCTGCCTCCAGATCCAAGAAGCCCCATTCCCGAGACTCCAGGACAGGGAGGATGCACACTGGAATTCTCCACGTCGAGGCGGGCGACCATTTCCTTTCCCAACTTTGTCTCCCTTGGCTTGAGTCATCTGAGCCCCCACCAACCACAACAGTCTAGCCCCAGTACCATGACCCTCCTGTCTGGCCTCCTTCAACCCCTACCCAGAGAAAGCCCTACACCAGACATTCCACAACGCCCTTCCCCTGGCAACGGCCAGAGGATTTGGACACACCTGCCTTGCTTCCAGCAGTGGCAAATGTTCTCACATGCCGGGGCCAGGGCAGCAGTGGAGCGGCCCCAGCCACCATCAGAAGTGCGGCTCATCTCTGAGACCTGCGAGCTCCTCAGCAGAGTCCCACCATTACGCATGTGCTGGAGTTTCTGGCCTTGGCTCTGCAGGACCAGACACATCTGCCAAGCATGCGCCCCTGGTTATGGTACCTCTAGCCAGCCCAGTCCTCCTGGTCTCACTTCCTGGCCCAGATCAGCAGGCTCCAACCGCACACCACCCATTCCAACCCTGTCACCAACCCCAGGTGCAGGAGGCTGGGTCTAGCCAGCCTACCTGCCAGTACTCCTGGCCCTGTTCCCCCCAGCCCTCTGCAGCCCCTCCAGGCTGCAGCCTCCTCCCCAGGCAGCTGGACTTCCCTTCCTACTCAGACTGCGGCAGGTTCTGCCACATGCACAAGGAGGGCCCGAGTGACGTGGGCTGAGAGGACTGTCTAGGAATAGGGGCCCCAAGACAGAGGACCTGAGTGCAGTCCAGGGGTGACAGGGGGAAAGATGGGGAGGAAAAGGAAGAAGGCCAAAGCCTTCCACCTGCCAGCTCCCTTGACACCTCGGACAGATGTAGCTGGATCCCTCCCATGGACAGCTGCAGCCGGGATAAACCCGCCAACCCAGCACAAAGGCAACAGCCACCCAGCAGCACCACCGGCCTGCAGCAGGGCGGCAACTCCAAACCCTCCCTTCTCCATGGGCTGGGGCTGGCTCCCAGGGAGTCACCACAGACATGAGCTCAAAACGCCCCTGGAGCCCAAGGCTCGCGTCCTGAATCGCCTCTGTGCCCTGGAGCCCAAGGCTCACATCCTGAATCCCCTCTGTGCCCTGGAGCCCAGGGTCCACGTCCTCAATCCCCTCTGTGCCCTGGAGCCCAGGGCTCACGTCCTCAATCCCCTCTGTGCCCTGGAGCCCGGGGCTCACATCCTCAATCCCCTCTGTGCCCTGGAGCTCAGGGCTCACATCCTGAATCCCCTCTGTGCCCTGGAGCTCAGGGCCCACATCCTCAATCCCCTCTGTACCCTGGAGTCCAGAGCCCACATCCTGAATCCCCTCTGTGCCCTGGAGCCCGGGGCCCACGTCCTGAATCCCCTCTGTGCCCTGGAGCCCGGGGCTCACGTCCTGAATCCCCTCTGTGCCCTGGAGCTCAGGGCTCACATCCTCAATCCCCTCTGTACCCTGGAGTCCAGAGCCCACGTCCTGAATCCCCTCTGTGCCCTGGAGCCCGGGGCTCACATCCTGAATCCCCTCTGTATCCTGGAGTCTGGGGCTCACTTCCTGAATCCCCTCTGTACCCTGGAGCTCAGGGGCCACGTCCTCAATCCCCTCTGCCCTGGAGCTCAGGGCCCACGTCCTAAATCCCCTCTGTGCCCTGGAGCCTGGGGCTCACGTCCTGAATCCCCTCTGTGCCCTGGAGCTCGGGGGCCACGTCCTCAATCCCCTCTGCCCTGGAGCTCAGGGCCCACGTCCTGAATCCCCTCTGTGCCCTGGAGCCTGGGGCTCACGTCCTGAATCCCCTCTGTGCCCTGGAGCTCAGGGCTCACATCCTGAATCCCCTCTGTACCCTGGAGCTCCGGGGCCACATCCTAAATCCCCTCTGTGCCCTGGAGCCTGGGGCTCACTTCCTGAATCCCCTCTGTACCCTGGAGCTTGGGGGCCACGTCCTCAATCTCCTCTGTGCCCTGGAGCTCAGGGCTCATGTCCTGGATCCCCTTTGTGTCCTGGAGCTTGGGGCTCACGTCCTGAATCCCCTCTGTGTCCTGGAGCCCAGGACTCATTTCCTGAATCCCCTCTGTGCCATGCTTTGGATCTGGACTGACCCTCAGAAGGTTCATGTGCCTAAAGTCTGGGTCCCCGGTGCAGCAGTTCCAGAGGTGGGGCTTTTAGGAAATGACTGGACCCCGAGGGCTCTGGCCTTGTCAGTGGATTCATCCACGTGGTGGATTAATGACTTGAATGGATTACTGGGAGGCGGCACCTAGTTGGGAAAAGTAGGCCATTGGGGGCATGCCCTCAAAGGGTTTATCTGACCCTGGATGCTGCAACTTTTTCTTCCTCCTCCTCCTTCTTCTTCCTCCTCCTCCTTCTTCCTCCTTCTCCTTTTCCTCCTCTTACTTCTTCTCCCTCTCCTCCTCCTCCTTCTTCCTCTTCCTCCTCTTCCTTCTTCTTCTCTCTCTCCTCCTCCTCCTCCTTCTTCTCCTCCCTCTTCTCCTCCTCCTCTTCCTCTCCTCTCTTCTCTCTTCCTCTCTCCTCTCTTCTCTCTTCCTCTTTCCTCTCTCCTCTCTCCTCTCTCCTTTCTCTCTCTTTCTCTCTCTCTCTTTCTGTTTCCCAGCTACCATGAGCTGAGCAGCCCTCCTCTGCCACATCCTCTGCAATGATGTTTCTGCCCAAGAACCAGCCAGCCATGGACTGAAACTATGAACCAAGATAAAGCTTTCCTCCTTTAAGCTGTGTTTGTCACAGTGGCAAAAGCTGGCAGACACTGGGTGACTTCAGAGAGTCACAGGTCTGTGACAGAGTTCCCTTCCATTTGGATGTGCTACATTCTCCTGGGAGTCTCCACAGATGGGTTTTTTATATATTTTCTTCAGTTTTAGAAACTGGAAGTTTGAGGAGGTGTTGAAAAAGGAGGCGAAAGAGCTTTCAGAGAAGATCAATCCCGTGTCTCCCAGGCGCCTTGCAGACATCCTCATGCCAGGGGCTTGTGTGATGCAGCCCTCCATACCAGCAAGAGAAACCTCATTAAATATCTTCCCAGTGAAATCTCACCATCTTCCCGGCTCGCCTGTGCATCCCATCATCCTTTCCTACAGGAGTGCCACAGTCAACCCTCTCTTCCCTGATACATGTTAGTTCTTAAAAGATGGCTATCAGAAGAGTATGCTAGAAACTGGAAGGACCCAGCAATCTGTTGTCCATCGAGAGCCCCATGTGGTCCTGATGCAGACCAGAGAGCCTGGGATCCACAGCCCATGGGTGCTCACCACGGCTACATATGGAGACACCTGCAGGGTCCTAGAAATACCACTTTTATAGCCTCACCTCCAAAACCATGAGTTCATCAACAAAGAGTGGAGCCTGAACACTGGGACTTCCAAAAGCTCTTTGGTGCCAGGCTGACTTCCTCAAGGTGCACACAGGTGGACACACATAGGCCACAATGAGCATCAGGATGAGAATCCAGAGCCCCCCTACTGCCCTGCAGGGGCAAACTTCAGGGCTGCTGGAGAGGAGGTCTGGCTGTGAGCTGTTCCTGCCTATTTATTATACCCAGGGCTGCCAACACCGCTCAGTCCTCAGCCCAACTATTGTAGTGTCTCTTTCCCCCACCTTTCTCTGAGGGCCACACATCATGACTAGGATAGAGAACAGCCATGACTGGGAGCCTAGGGTTGAATTAAATGAAGTCTGAGCAGCCCATGGCCCTCCTCCAGTTCAATGGAATGCCCATGTCAGGGTGCTGGGTCTCCTGATTTCTCTATCCCAGAACCACTGATGAGGAAACTAAGACTAGAGAAGGCAACTTCCCCTAGTGAACCAGGATAGGACTCTCATCCTAGACCATGCCACCGTCCTGTGACACTGCCTCCTTATGAGCATGGAGGGCCACTATGCATTTAGCTGTCTGGAGATGGAGGCCCATGAGTCAGCAAGCATAAGCTATGCAGTTGGTTGAATATCTGGTTCCCCCCTGGAAGGTCTCTTGGGAAATTCCAGGCATGGCCCAGCTCCCTTCCCTAATTGCACTTGGTTGAGCATATTCTGATGTTGATGAAAGAAATACTTTACCCACTTCCAGCCAGTAGAGACAGGCTAAAAATAGACAAGAATGGAGAGTAGCTCTAGGAGCACTTCTGAAAGCGATTCCAAAACAGAAGATCTTTAGACAGACACGTTCTCTCTGCTTGGGCCTGTACTTCTTGTGTAAAATCTTAACCAATGACCCAGGTTCACTTTCTAACACAGAAAGGATGTCCAGTAAGCTGGACAACTCTGAGCTACCTACAGCTACATATGGAACCCAGGAAACCAGAGGGTGAGTTTAAGGCTGGAACCTCGGTCCCTTCAGTCAAATCCACATAGCTCAGGTTGGCTCAAATATCAATGATAGGAATTACTTCAGATGACAGCCCAACAACCGGGGTGCACTGTTTATTTTACTGAGCACTAGTGACTGGCTCTATTCCATTGTGCTCATTTGGGCAGTGGTTTGAACATAGAACCACAAGCTATCAGATCTAAAGGTCTTAGAAATCATTAGCTTCATGTTTCCCCAACCTGGCTACACATTCAAATCATGTGCTCTGTTTGAGAACCGTAAACCCCAAGACCCCAGTGAGGATGCTGACCTGGTTAGTCTGGAGTACTCTGGATCTCTCTTGGTTTACAAGCTGCCTGGATGGATGCAGCCATTTGGGCAACACAAACTAGACCATGTCCTTCAGTATACAAATATAGAACTGGGAGTCAAGAGGTCAGATGGGCCCATAATCCCTGAGCTCCATCTTTCCCCATTTTCTCATTCTCAACCTTATCACCACCAGTATCATCATCATAACCATCCATTGTCATCATAATCATCATCATCACACCCTCATCATTACTGTCATCTTCATTATCACCATCGTCATCATCATCACCATCACCATCATCACCCTCATTACCATCATCACCACCATCATCATCATCACCATCATCATCACCATTGCCACCATCACCAAGGTTGTAACCATTATCACCCTCATCACCACCATCACCATCATCATCGTTGTCATCATCACTATTATCACCATCATCACCACCATCATCACCACCATCATCATCACCATTGCCACCATCATCGTTGTCATCATCACTATCATCACCATCATCACCATCAATACCCTCATCATCATCGTCATTATCCTCACCACCATCACCATCATCATCATCGTCATCACTAGTATCATCACCACTGTCACCATCTTCATTACCATCAACAGCACCATCATCATCACCCTCATACCACCACCATTATCATCATCATCATAACTATCACCATCATCATCGTTACCCTCATTACCACCACCATCACCATCATTATCATCATCATCTTCATCACCATCATCGCTGTCATCATCCTCACCATCATCACTGCCATCACAACCATCACCCTCGTCATTATCATCATCACTATTGTCATGATCGTCATCAGGTCATCATCTTTACTGTTATCACAGCTGCTGCATCATTTACTGTCACCCGTGGGCCAGGTTCTATGCTAGATCCTTCATGCTCATTATCACCCACTTTCAGATAAATATTATTATCCCCATTTTGGAGAAGGAAGTTGAGGTTTTGAAAGGTTAAATAACTTGCTTAGGATAGCACAGCTTGATAGAGAGGGTAGCTCAAGTTACGGACTGGGCAGAACTACCTGGGTACAAATCCTGAATCCAGCACTGAATGGATGTGTGATTGTGGGCAGCTCCTAAACTGGCCTGGGCCTCTTCTCTTGTTACATGGAGACACCATGAGAGCCCACGGTGTGGCACTGTGTGAAGCTACACTGCTTCACAGCCCAGGCCTATCCAGAGCCATCACAAGCCCCTCCTCTTTGTGAGCCTCTTGATTCTAGAGTAGCCTATCTTGGATACAGCTGGAGTTTTGTGGTTCAAATGAAATAGTGCATAGGAAATCTCCCCTAAATGGTAATATACCATGCACTATTAGTAAAAACTTGTAGCATTTTTACAATCTTCCTATAGCTTGGGCCAACATCCTTAATAACAAAACAGACTTCCACTCAATTAGACTGGGGTTATTTACCTAAGACAATTTTGCACTGCATTTTGCAAATTCTTAAATGGCAAATTAGTCATTCATTTTGATTTGCATGCCCACAGAGAAATATCTTCCATGCTAATGATGTTCTTGTTAACAAACCATAGACGTAATAATGAGGAGCTTGAATTCCCTTCTCTGTATCTTTGGCTTTGTTGCACAAAACACAGCTGGCATTTTAGCACAGATATCATGGAATTTTTAGGGTTGGAATGTTTAATCGAGATCATCTAACCCAGTGGTCCTCAGCTCTGACTGCTCATTGGAGTCACCTCAGGAAGCTTACAAAAAGAAAGGAAGAAACAGAAAGAAGGGGATGCCTGTGTCCCCCCCCCCAGATTCCAATTCAGTTGTGCCATGTGGAGCCCAGGCATCTGTATATTTCTAAAGCCTCCGTGTGTTTCTGAAATTCACTGACAGTGAACTTCAGTGAATTTCCTCAGCCACCCATCTCACTGAGTGGCTGTTTTCCAGTTGCTTCAATTCCAAGCCACAGGGAAGCTGGAAAGGCCAGCTTGTCTCTCCTCCGCCATCTTGGCTCTATCCATGTGTTTCTAATGGGTAGCCAGCTCCTCATTTTACAGGTGAGAAACCTGACACTTTAATGGAGAGGAGACTGTCACACAGAGAGTCTTGTTGTTTTGTGTTTCTTCCAAAAGAACAAAGAAATAAAATATGAATTGTTGACCACATCCTCACTCGCAGTAGAGGAGCGAGCCTGCCCAGCCCTGCGGGGCACTGCGTGAGCATATCTCTATCCTTCAAAAACAAATGAGAGCAGCAAAACCACCTAGACCCTGAAAGAGTCCAAAGATGAAATTTTCCACCACACAGCAAGTGGGAGGGGAAATTTAGCTAAGCAAAATATAAGGAATTGGGAACTGAGATTTTTCTTACCATCATAATAGGATCTAGGGAAAAATGAAGTCAAAACTGAAAAATTACATTTGGATGTAGGTTACAATAAAATATGGTTACAGTGTTTTATTACAACAATGGGAAAATAATATAAAATTTATTCTGTCTTGTTGAACTAAGACTGGCCAGTTGGATTGGAATGCTAGAACTAAAAGCTAGGTATTTTCCTAGCGGCTCATAGGATACTGTGCTTTTTATTTGTTTGTCTTTATTTTTTACACTTCTGCATCTGTCCAGAATCTAAGGCAATCTGGTGGGTGCACAACTCAAGATCTGCCCTTCTCTGAGAAACACCCAGGGCTCACATGGGAAGGTTCACAGCAGCCTAATGACAACAGCCACGTACTAGAAACAACCAACAAAAATACAAAATGCAACCTACTCATCAGTGGAGTGTCACCCAGCAACAAAAGGGACACCACAAGGAGGTGAGGGTAAGAGGGGCTGGGGAAGGACGATGGCTGCTATTTACTGAAGTAGCACACAAACAGTGAATACACCAGCTTAGGGGTCTATCTTGGATCCCTGCAGATCACATGGGATTTTAAGGAGTGGGCAGAGGACACATTATGGTGGATGGGTCACTCGGTCCACAGGCCAGCTCCCAGGCCCTGGAGATGTCCTGTGGACGCAAGGCACTACTGCAGGAAGGGCCGCAAGACCCATTCTCTGGTGGAATGGTGCCCCAAAGACTTTTAAAGCCCTGGTCCTCATGGCCTTGATGAGTCCATGTTTGGACCGTAGGCTGGGGAAGCTGCCATTGGGATGCATCTGTTAATCTATTTCAACCCCTTCACTACATTACACTGTGCAGAAAACTGGAGACTACCTATAACTGACTCCTGAGCAGACTGGACCAGGGCAGGGCCCACAGGGGGACGCTCCAGGCACCTGGGAGTCTGGGGAGCTGGGGCCATGGCCAAAGCTTGAGAGTCCTTCATGTTCCAGACAACTATGTTTCTCCCTCTTTCTCTCCAAGCACTTTCAGAGGACCAGTTTTACTTTAAGAAAAATCAGTTCTATTTCTTTTCCAAATGGATAAGAACTGGAAAAATAAACCATATCCTTCCCAACCTCCAGCACCTGGAGTCAGGGGGAAGCTGGGGAGGGCTCAACCTTGGTCAGCCAAGGCCAGCACGGGGGTGGGGGGGCTCTGATCTCTAGAGACCAGGAGGTGGCCGGCCTCTTCCCCAGCCAGTGCCCTCCCCCGCCCTCCTAACCCCACACCCACCAGACTTGCAGGCTATCATCAGTGTCCAGGATTCCTTCCAATTCTGAGAACGAGTTTCAAACACTGTTGACGCAATTTCAAGCCAAAGGAATAAGGGGGGAGGGGCTCTATAATCGACTGTTCTTATTTCTGAGTGTAAAAGCAACTAAGAGCACCCCCAAATGGGTGGACACCCTGGCTATAGAACTTCACTCAGCTCTGGGTGAGCAGCGACTCTGGATTTGTTCTATCTGTCCAAAGTCATTTTTGGGGCAAAAAGAAGATGCAGAACAGTCCAGGGACAGCCCCCCTGCTGAACTCGTGTTTCCAGCCCCAGTCTTGACTTTCAGGCACTGCAAGTAGAGCGATTGTTCTTCATGTAAATAGCATTAACCCATAAACGACCACTTCCTCTCTTTGCCAGCATCATGACAAATTCATAAGCGATGGGTAAAGGTAGCTGTGGTCCTCACAACAAACCCAGAACATGCATCTTAGACCAGGGACAGGGACCAAACCGCCATGAATTCCAGGGTCTTTGAGAAGCAAGCAGTGGGAGGAAGAACAGGGAGACCCAGGGTCAGCCATGGTTCTAGGTGGGGTCTGTCTGGGCGTCAACAGCATTTGACATCTAAGAAGCCGAGTTTGCATCTGTTAAACGAGAATGAGAATGCCTGCCTATTGCCACTCAGGACCCTGCAGAAGCCTAAGCACAGAGCACACTGAAAGCCAAGCAAATGCACAACTATGACTTAGAGCCCTTCTGGTCACCACAGCCAGGCCCGGGTACAGATGCAGTCAAGAACAGCACCCGAGTTCTGAGGCCCAGACTAGACTAAGGCAGATTCCAGCATAGCTACCTGAGCTCGCATCACACGACCTCAGGCCGTGACCCCAGGGTGAGGGTGCCGCATGGATACTGGCACCACCCGGGCCACCCACCTTCAGCTGACCTCCAACCTGCAGACCCCACCTCCACAGGAATTGCACTTCAAAAGTGGTCACAGATAAATGTCCCACAGACATGCCTAAGGCCCGAGGGACAGGCACAGTGTGCTGGGTCCCTGAGGGCTGACGGTCCACGTCACCTCCCAGCCACAGCTTCAGTGCCATCAGGCCATGGCTGTAAATCAGCCCCAAGGGAGGATTCACATCACAGACCGAGAGCCCCCCAGAGCCAGTTGTTGAACCCTGACCAACACCCCACAGGCTGAACCACTAATGTCCAGCCTGACATGGGCATCGGTCACCCGTACACCAAAGAAAAAGGTGTTAAATGTAATCTTGAGACCCTGTGACGGTTAGATATAGAATGCCCCCTGAAGAGCTCGTGCATTAATGTTCAGAGTTGATATAAGTAAGTCATGAGGTTGTCATCTTGTCGTGTATATTCACTGTAATGGGTTTGCTGGGTGGTAACCTAGGGAGGTAGGGTGTGGCTGGAAAAGGTGGGTCCCTGAGGGTGTGGCCTTGGGGACTGTGCTTTTGCCTGAATCCCCTTGCTTGCTTGTTCTCTCTTGCTTCCCACCTCCATGATGTGAGAGCAGAATCTTGCTCTCTCCCTCTGTTTCCCACCACCATGCCCTGAGCTCTACAGACCCAGAATGACATGGACTGAAACCCTGAAATCTCCAAAAACTGTAAGTAAATAAATCTTCCTTCCTCTAAGTTGTGTGGTCAGTTGTTTTGGATTATGGCAGTAACAATGCTAACCAAAACAGGCCTCAGGTTTAGTTTCATATTCTGCTTTAATAACAGACTTTGTGTGCTTTTCAAACTGTATGACCACGATACACATTATTCTTCTTTCTCTTGGTCATGGCTGAAAATATCAACAGCTCCACAATCCCCATTTCCAATCTCCTCTAACCCCTTTAGCAAAACGAATCAAAAGTATAGGAGGAGCCAGCTGTGGTGGCACACGCTTGTAAGCCAGTACTTGGGAGGCTGAGACCTGAGGATCACAGGTTCACGGCCAGCCTCAGCTACTTAGTCAGGCCCTCCTCAACTTAGTGAGACCCTGTTTCCGAAAAAATAATTAAAAATAGGGCTGGGGGTGTGGCCTGGAGGTAGAATGTCCGTGGGTTCAATCCCCAGTACCGCCAAAAAAAAAAAGTATAGGAGGATTTCGCATATTTCTCTAATATTGTAGCAGGTTCATATTCAGAATCTGTCTGAGAAGGAAGAGGAACTATAAAATAATACATGAAAACGCAGAGTCCCTTCCTGCACAAAGCATCCCTGAAGCTGTTTCAGCGGGGGAGGTCTACAGCGGGTGGGCCTGGGTTCACAGCCGAGCTGGCACCAACACATGGGCCACGGTGTCCTGTGCCTGGCAGACAGTGAGGAGACTGCAATCAGAGACCTGCGTGTGTACTGCTGGCCTCTTTCCATTCATAATTCACTTACAATCTCCATGGCAACTGGACTCCAGGAGAAAGGGGGAGGGCTTCCCAGCGCCTTGGGCAGCAGCTACTTTGCAGGCTACAAAAACGCATCCCTGAGACACCGTCTGAAGAAGGAGCTGTCACAGGCTCTTGAGTGTAGGTGACCTTGGTGAGCTCATCAGACTCCAGCCTTGGTTTCGAATGATGGCACAGACCATCCACTATCCAACCGTCATAAGTGATAAAGTGTAAGTCTTCATTTTTAAATTACAGGTTGGCTACAAGTATATTTAAAACCAAATGTTGCCAGGCATGGTGGCGCACGCCTGTAATCACAGTACTTGGAAAGCTGAGACAGGAGGATTGTAGGTTCCAGGTCAGCCTCAGCAATTTACCAAGGCCCTCAGCAACTTAGTGAGACTCTGTTTCACAATAAAAAATAAAATAGGGCTAGGGGTGTAGCTCAGATGTAGAACGCCCCTGGGTTCAATCCTCAGTACCACACACAACATATACACACGTGCGCATGTGCGCGTGTGCGTGAACACACACACACACACACACACACACACACACACACACACATTGTTTTAAGCATTCACAAAACAAAGAAAAATTTTGCGAAGCAAAAACTACTCCAATATAATCCTCAGGTATCAGCATTTCTTGGCTCTGATCATCTAATTTGCTAAATTTCTTTCGCCCGGGCCACTGATGCCCCTTTACAGCAGAACATCCCTTCTCTTCTACCCAGGTGGCATATACAGGTAGACATCACCATCCAGGGCTGAGGAGACCAAACGCAGAGCCAGACCTGAACTGTCAGGCCAGACTCGGGCAGACGACGGCCCTGGGTGGGGAGCGAAGCCTACGCAGCTGCTGGGACGTGGGTGCTGGCCTACTCGCCCATCTGTGCAGAACCCCACAGGACACCCACCCACCACTGCCTGTTAACCACAGTCAACCCATCCCAAGACAGAAGAGGCAAGAGAGCTCTGTGGGTGCCACATTTAGAATCTGCACCTTCACCAAAACGCTGATTAGACTCCCAGACTCAGTGGTGGGCAGGCCTCGGGTCTGGGCACTTTGTAACCATTGCCTATAACGGGGACTTGGGGTAAACCTGCCCCCAGAGGAATGCTCAAGCCATACTCTACAGTGTATGTGGGAAATATGCAAATGAGTCTCCTCCACTAAACAAATTCCTCATCCTCTCAAGTCTTCAAACTGGGGATTTTGTAGAGTTAATCTGATACATGATAGATCCATCCAGGAAGTAGAGATCAGATGAAAATTACCATTTCAGAAAGTGGAGCAGACGCTGGCAATGGCAGCCAGTGTGTGTCAGGAGCAGCATGCTCCTAGGTAGAAGCCAACAGCCCAGTGGGAAGAGGACATCCTTCTGCAGGAGGGCTGTCCTCCCGTGGTGGAGCAGACCCCCTGGGAGGGGACAGAGGTCCCAGGAACTCAGGAAACCAGGGCTGAATGTAGCTTTGCAAATGAACAAGCAGTGTGGCTGGAGAAAGTATTCCTGCAGGAAGAGGATGTGGCAGAGAGAAGCCAGGTGAAAGCAGGGTTGCTGTGGGCCATTTACGCTGAATCTATGGACAGGAGTGCCTGAGCAGCTAGAAACAGAGCAACGATGACTCATGGAGGAATTTCAGATGGTCTCCTTATGCCCTTGAGCACCCCTCCTGCAGCTCCCGGGGCAGCCAGTGAGGAAGGCCTTGATCAGGACCTGCACAGGCAGGTTCTCAACCGCCTCAAGCCCCAGGGCCACAGGCTGGCGAGCCACACCTCCTCCAGAGGTCCACTGTGGCAGGGAGGACAAGAACCCGAGGTGCGGCCTGTGGACATCATGGAAAGCACAGCTCTGCAAAGAGTCAGGACGATGCCCTGGTTCACCTGGTCCCTGGACACACAGCGCTCTGTCCTCCCCGACCCGGGACGGCCCCACACTTGTTCCAGCCCCGCATTCAAAGGCCACTTCCAGTTGTGACATACGAATGAGATGTCATGGAATAATGACGTGCCCGAGGAGAACGCTAATGACCTTCATCCCCTACTTGACTGCCCAGAGGCGACTCAGGAAATCACTAGGACTGGGCCTCACTCCACAAAATTCCCTAGGTAGATGGGCATGGTGGTGCATAACAGGTTCAAGGCCAGCCTCGGCAACTTAGTGAGACCCTCAGCAACTTAGGGAGATCCTGTTTAAAAATTAAAAATAAAATGGAGCTGGGGGTGTATCTCAGAGGTAGAACTTCCCTGGATTCAATCCCCAGTAACAACACACACACACACACACACATATACCCCTAGGGACTCTACTCCCAGGGGACATAGTCCCCATGGCAAATGGACTCTGGAAGAAAAGGAGGAAATTCTTGCCCAGGTTTGACCAGCAACACACTGACCCTCCCTCTGCTCCTACACATGCCTCCCCCAGGCCTCCTCTCCAGGATTCTGGACACACACACACACACATACACACACACACACACACTCACACACGCTCCTAGACATGCCGGCCCAGGCCTCCTCTCCAGGATTCTGGACACACACACACACACATACACACATGCACGCACGCACACACACA